>CAJQZJ010031840.1:6063501-6076194 GCA_907164525.1 Lophiomys imhausi
CACACACACACACACACACACACACACACACACACACACACACACATCAGCCTAAAGTGGGGAGGGGTGGGTATCAGTTACAATCTCCAGATTGCAACACATGTAAAGATGTGCTGATACCTGTAACTACTTTTTCAATTCCATTCACTACTGTGGCATAGAAGGTAAATTCCATATAAAAGGTGATAGGAAGAGTGCCCACATTACCATATTGTATGGATCTTTCTATTGTTCTTTGTGGTCTACATTCTCTAGTGGACTTGCAGCAGTCCCTTCCACCCTCCTAGTGATGTGACATCTGATAATGTTTCAGGCCTTAGAATCTTGGTGTTCCTCATGTACTCAAGCCTGTTAGCCATCCAGATAGACACTTATTTTTAGGCATTTGAAAACTTGGACTATTTCTTCACAAATAGTTAACTGTGGTTAACTTTTGGTAGTTGTAGCTGACTACAAGCATCTTGTATACTTTGTTTTTGCAGTTACTTTGTTTTTTCAGTTTTCATCTGATAGCAGAGACTCTAACCATGAAAGCATACTTCCCAGGGACCAGAAGTCTGGAAAAATATTCCAAAGATGACCTGAGGAAGTTAGCAAACTTATAGGGAAGAATAGAAGATGAGAATGGTGATAAAAAAATAGGGGGAAGGGATTGTCCTCTAGGGATCAGGCCCCTCAAATGTAATCAAGTGCAGCCCAGTCACAGAAGGACTGACTTTGAAAGCATTTCTAATAAGTTTCTCCTTGACTTCTTACCCTTTCTTTTCAATATGTGCCTACTGTTTTATTTGTTTGTTTTAAAAACTATCAAGGTTTGTTCTGTGGTATGAGGGGAAATAGGATTCTGGTGTGGTTCAAAGCTGGACTGTCCAAATAGCAGCCATTAGTTACATGTAACTACTAAGCACTTGAAATGTGGGATAATCTAAGCTGAGATGTGGAATTACATGAAGCCCACATTAGATTTGCAGACCTTATACAAAAAGGAAATTTTAAAATCACATGAGGGATACTTCAAACTAAATATGTTAAAATAATATACTGGTAGTTGTATTAAGTAAAATATCATTTAAACATATGCCAGTTACCTCTTCTCACATTAGCAATGTACTTGTTTGACATTTTGAAATTACTCATTTAGTTTGATTGATCATTCTTTTGGATAATACTGATCTAAGGTTTGAAAAACACAGTCATCACTATCAAATTTCCTAAACAGAGTATTTTGCACAACAATTCAACAAGAACACATCCTGGGTTTTCTGAATGTATGACTTTCCTTTCCTTACATCTAATCACTAAATGGTCCTCTGAATGTGTCATAGTCTGTTGATACTAAGAGGCCAGTTCTTGGATGTCTTTGTATTCCAAAAACTATATTCTAGATGTCCCAGTCTCTTCTGACAACTCTCTGGTACTTCCCAATCACAGAAAGCAACTCTGCTTAGAGAACTCACAGGAAGAGAGTATGTGTGTTTAATCTTCAGTGAGTATAGGGTAAGAAGATGGAAGAGGAAGAAATAGGTCTTCCATTGAGTTCCTAACTCCTGGGTGTCAGAGTCCATTTTTCTCTCTTTTGTATTCTCCTGAAAACAGTATAGTGTATATCCCACAAGGGATGTGTCCAGTAAATATGTGTGGCCAATGAACTTGTTGGATCCTTGAAGTCTAGACAGAGGAAAGAATAGCTTCCATAAAAGTAGATGAAGTCATTGAGCTTAGAAACAAGGTTTCTTTAGAAAACTCTTGTGTGTCCATCTTTCAGTGCTGTAGAGAATAGCCACACTGATGTTTCTGTAACTTGAAGATAACAGATCATCCACTTTGAACTGGAATAAACACAAGGTAATACCCATAAGGTTATATCAGGCTGAAAAAAATGTTAAACACCTTATTATTATAGCCCATATAATGACGTAAGAAATTTTGTTTGTCCTTGGTTTTATCTTACATATGATATAATTTTTTTATAGAATAGAAGAAAGATAAAATGGCCTCAAAACAAATCCTATTCTGTACTCCACTGTCTGTATCTTTTAAGGCAGACAAGAAACAATTCCTTTTCTAGCCATTCTGAGAGATAACACTCTGCCCCCACTTCCCAGTCTTGTATTTTTCAGTTTCTTCTTTCTTATTTCCTGTCTCCAACCCCTATCATGAAACATTAGGACAAAAAGAAGAATGGTGTTGTCCAGATATAAAAGTAGAATTTTGAAAGTGAAAATAAATAAATAAATAAGTGCACAAACAGCAAATTGTACTGCTCTCTCCCTGCAACTGCTGCCCTCGAGGCCATTCTGGCACACAAATTCATTTCACTCCTTCTCTAATGGCACATTTTTAGCAACTTAGCATTTAAGATTTCCCAGGAAGGGCTGCTCAGCCACCACATGCACAGATGCTTGCCCAGTTGCTCCAAGCACTTCAACAAGTTCTTGCATGAAAACACCATTTGATCTTTGAAGTCTCCTCATGGGGACAAGCAGTGCCTTCCAAAGGATCAGAAGTCCCCACTTCTAGAACACTTAATCCTCCTTAACAGGAAGAGGAGCATCTCTCTACTTATAAATACTTGTGGAGACTCAAACAGTGATGTGCTAATTTCAGCTAAGAGGCACGAGTCCTAAGCTAGTGAGGGACCTGATAATGGTTTATTATCAAATCATAGATTAACAATTTCTAATCATCAAAAGCAAACTAAAAGATGAAGTTAATGAATGAAATCATACAAGGTAAACATGACATTAGGTTGAGGTATTTTTTATCAGAATCCATGCAGGTAACTTTGTAATGGGATAGGTGAGTGTCTTCGGCTTACCCAATGTCTACATTATGATGGCTACACAGAGGATAAATATTATAACATTACATACTGTAATATATCCAATGGTATTCATATATATATGATTATATATATGTGTGTGTGTGTGTGCGTGCATGTGTGTGTTTGTGTTTGGGGAAGTATCAGTGTTAGTGATATAAAGCAATATGAGTTACTAGTTTTAAAATGGGAAAATCAATTTTAAATGACTAACAAAATAAAAATGTAACTCTTTTATTCCCACAAAACCTACATATTTTCATCACTATACTTTTCCGCATTAACTTGGTTCACCATTTCCCATGCGATTGTGCTTTTGGCAAAGGTGTGTTCCTTATGTCATTTTTCAAGATTAAATGACACTATCAAGTGCCTTTTCTCTGAAGATGACTTAATGAGTTCCAGTTACTATGAATACATTTTAAAATGTAAAGCTATATAGTTATAACATATACCAGTATCTCCTGAGAAACCAACTGAGCATTAATAAGGAGAATTATACTTTATTTTAAGCTGTACATGAAATCAACTCATTCTTACATAGTAACATTTGACAATGCAACATAGCTACAGAGCTCTGGATTTGGACTCTTTGAGGTGCCTGCCAAGTTCAAGACATGGCACCCTAATTACCTGTCTGTTCTCAAGTTTTAGATGACACTGAATATCTGAATTGTGTTCTCAGGTAGAATTAATCCCCTTATGGGTACACTCAGTTAACTTTCTGTTAGGTCTAAGTTACCAGAGGTTTTTGCCTAGTCTGTTGCAATTTGGGAATGATTTTCTTCCTCATTCTCTTCAATTTTTATGGCATTTCCTGCAACATTTTTTTTTTTTTTTTTTTTTTTACTGCAGGTCAAATCCCTGTTCCTGTTATCCAGCTTCTTCTGGTCAGTCCTTGTCTTGTCAGCACTGTGAGGTAATCTGCCTTGTTGATCTAGCAGGATCACTTCCTAAGTGTGCTAGCTAATTCCTGCTTTTGAACACTCTGTGTAGCCCTGCCCTCTCCTCTGTTCTGCTCCTCCATCAGTTGGTACAGGATAATATAGGTTAACTTCTGTCTATATCCCTCTGACAGGATAGATTTTGTTAATTCTGGCCTGCCAAGGCCTCCAAAGTGGCCACTACCTCCAACATTTGCCTCTCACAAAACATTCTTGGCTGTCTTGAGTCACAGATGGGGCCGTTTGATGATGTATATTCTTTCCCCAACACCTTCTCCTTTGGATTAATATTAAAACATTGGCCTTCTCTTGAGCCACATTCTTGCTTTGTTATCTTTGTCTGCCCTGCTTTGCTTCTCTCTAAGAAGCTCTGATCAAGATGGCCACAAAGCTTTGCACAAGCTGTCGTTTCTATGTGGGCTGTGAAACCAAATCCAGGTTTTTCACAATGTAGTCATTTTTCTAGAATTTTGCATGCTAGAGACGCTCAGCATTTTGCATCCTAGGGAATAAAAACAAGCAAACAAACAAACAACCACCATAAAAACACTAACACAATATCTGGTCTATCTGGGAAGAAATTTTCGTACCAATATTAGTTTATTTTGCTTATGTATGTGATCATCTTAAAGCCCTTTGAGCTTCTCACATTTAATTCCTTCAACTCCATCACTTACTTTTTCACAGTCCTCTAGCATAGTATATTACTTTCTAACTCAGATTAGTTCCTTAATATCTTCCTAGATTGGGTGTAAAAGGTATTACATGCTTTAGCTTCACAACAACTAATTTAGGGGGAAAAAAAAAAACTAGGTCAATAGAGATTTTGAAGCTCAGAAGAGTGAGTTTTCTGTTATCTGAAATGCTTTTCATTAAAAAGCAGCCAGACAGAACATTATTTTAAAGGAAGAATTAGCACCACAGAGTAAAAAAATCCTTTCAAGTTGCACCACTGAAGGAGTCTTGTACTGAGAAGTAAATGATCTCTACCTGATAAATCATCTCTACCTAATACTTATTGAGAGATCTTAGGCCTTTCTGGCAGTAACAACATGAAACTAGGCCTTTTAAAGGTAAACTACATCTTCAACATTGCATTCTCTCTGTACCACTGGAGAAATGCCCACCAGTGCAATTCTGAGGTGTTCCTGAGACAGGAGGTCCTGGTTGATGGTCATACTTTTGCTGAGAATAGCTAGTCAGTTCTTCCTTTGTATTTAAACTTCATTTCTGTTGTGTATTTTCAACTGCAAAAAGGTACCCTCAGATTTACTCCTCATAGTCTACTGGTTAGCGTAGCTTTCTTGGTTTTCATATTTCAGGTTCCTTCTTTGAAATACAAAGTCTTAATAACTCCCTCAAACCACAGTGTCTTATCATTCTAGATTTTCTCCATCAGCTCACCATAATCATCAGCCTCATAAGAAGTTATGTTCTGTGACTGCTTCATTTCTTCAGTTTGTCAGTCATTTTACTGTCTTCCTTTCCTTGCTTGGCCTTAGGACACATACTGTTCAAGAATAGCAATCACCATAATCTAGGAACTGGATGGTTCTTTATTGATAATCTTTCTGCACATACTGTTCTCTACTACTTTACTCCCACTGAGCTATCCTAATCTTCAAATCTTTCTCTCAACTTCTTTTCCCAGGAGACTGATTATTGTTTGAGACAGTCAACATTCATCAATTCATTTCACATTCCAATCACAGCACCCTCTTTCTTCCTCCCAGGGTCCCACCTTCGCACCCTCCCATCCCCTTTTCCCTCTCTCAGAAAAGGGGAGCATCCCATGGCATATCATGCCAGCACATGGAGTTGCACCAGGGCCAAGCACTTCCTCCTCCACCATGGCCAGGCACTTCAGCCCCACTGGTGGGTGGTGAGAGGGTTGGCAGAGAGATGGGAAACCAAGTTGGGGGGGGGGAGAGCATCTGTGAGATAAACTGCAGACTAGCAATAGGGTAGGTTCCTGAGAGGATATGAGTGTGACTCCAGCTGAGACTCCCAGAAGTGAGGGATAAGGACACTGAAGAATTCTCCCTCTAGCCAGGTAGGACTTCTAGTGGAGGGAAAGGATCACCAATGCACCCATAAAACCTTCAACCCAAACTTTACCCTGTATACAAGATGTACAGGGTTAAAGGTAGAACAGAGAGTGAATGCCCTACCATTGAATGGGCCAACCTGAGACATACACCTAGGGAGATAACCAACCCCTGTCATTATTAGTGATACTCTGCTGTGCTTACAGAAAGGAGTATAGCATAAGTGTCATGGCGGGGCTGCAGAAAGTATTTAAATACTAGAGTTCCAAGAGAGTTGGTGGCTGCTGCTCCCCCTGCTGCTGCTCTTTCTTCCTTCTGCTTTTGCTGGTTGGTGTTTTCTGTTTGCTGGATTGCTGGTTGCTGATTGGAGATATCCTGACAACAAAGATCAAACCCCCTCAAGGAACTAGCAGGATGAAGTCCAACTAGATCAACAACCCTCTTTCCCCTCTATCCTTCTTTCTCTCCTACCTAGTGTTAGGGTGTTGGAAGGGATGGGGTGACATAGGGAGGTAGGAAAAAGAACCCCAAAAGAAGCAAAGATTTCAAAGGTTTTTAATGAACTGATTCAATGTCCCCATTTAAATCTAATGGTCTCACTCTTTCTTGTGAGGCCCTAACCTTACCATAAACAACTTCTCAAAATATCCTTTACCTTTAAAAATATTTATGCAAATCTTTCTAGTCTTTAACAATAGGAAACCATGCAAATAAAAGTTCCTAGTTTTCATCAAATTCATGATTAATTACCATAAGATTTTAACTATCCTTCTCCAAAGCATTGATGGACTAAAGTATCTGACTTGTGTTATTTTCTATGCTATTCTTTTCCTATCTTTCCAATGCCTAGACTATATCACCTGTTTACTCCTATGTCAACTGACCGTCTATGAGAGCCTTAACACCTGCAGTTTGGGGGCTACATTTTCTATTATGTATTATGTATGACAGGCTCACTATCTCCAACTAGCCTGTGATGGATAGAGCCCTCAAATCATCAGAATACTAGAAAGACAACTCCAAGCCTGAGAATTGCATTTAGATGCCTCATTGGTGATAGTTTCAGTGGAAAAACAAAAAACAAACATCAGTTTGAATTTAAAACAATAGAAAGCTCAGAGGTATGTGATCTATACCCCGATCAGGCATTTGCTGTGTTGGAACCCTCCAAGTGTCCTCACAATGAAATATTTCATGAGTAGCCAGAAACTCTGATTCATATCATGAGAAGGAACAAGAATTAAAAGCAAAAGGAGGTAGATTCAGATAGGAGGGGGAGTGGGAAAGATCATATAGAAGCTTCAGGAGGGGAAACTGTAATCAGAATATATTGTATTAAAATCTATTTTTAATTTAAAAAAATAGAAGAAAAGGACAAAATCAACAAAGAGACATTATTTAAAAGAGTGAGCAGTCACAGAACTTTACAGTAGTGACATTAAAAGGAATGCATTGTTACAAATAATCAAAGAGAGGATAATTAGAGTCACAATAAGATATCACGTTCCCTCTGCTAAAATTTCTGGTAATAACAATGAAAATAACAGTAATGGTATTGCTGTTACAGGTTTTGAAAATAATGTTTGTACATAGAAAGAACATAAGATGTGATAGTCACCATGGAAACCAATTGGCAATTCATAAAAAAATTAAAATAGAAGAATTACTCCATGATCCTCAGCTTGTATATTCAATGGAATTGCAATTGGGTTCTCAAAGAGATCAGCACCATCTTATGTTGATTACAGCATTCTTGATAATATGCAAGAGACATAGAGGCAAACTAAATGTCTAATAGTGCATGAATGGAAAAGAAATTATAATATATGCACACAGTGGCAATTGCTTATCTTTGAAGAAACTTTAATATTTGGAGAGTTCTGTTTGAATATGAAGTGCATTATGCTAATAAGCTAGAGAGAGGAGTAGAAGGACAATGTAGTTCAGTGGTAGGCAACTTCCTCAGGATGTGTGAGACTCAGAGTTCAATCTTCATCACTATCAAATAGTTATTAGCTTCTTGATGAAAAAAATGTGTTAGAAATTCTAGGGCTTTCATGAATATACTGGCTTATCGAGATGGATGTTGAAGAGGACATACTATACTACTATATAATGTCTGGATAGCCACTGACTGTGTTTTTTTGGGAAGGCTTCTACTAAAATAGTGGCTTAATGAAGTGGATGTTGAAGAGGACATATACTATATAAGGTCTGGCAGCTACTAACTGTGTTCTTTAGGAAGGTTTCTATGGATATGATGGCTTAGTAAGATCTATCTTGAAGAGGACATACAATGTTATATAAAAACTGGCTAGTTAGTGACTGTGGTCTTTGGGAAGTCACAGAGAATATAGGACTAACTTACAATGAGAAATGTGGTGGCGATGGAGACTTCAGCATCACTAAGAAACTCAGCAGTGTCTTTTAACATGAGACCATACTAATGGCAGGTGACTTTTAGCAGCAGAAATGATTCTATATGAACATGAATACAGGCACATGATGACACAGATCAGACAAAAATGATTGTAACTTTTACTCTAGGTGACAGTTAGAAGCCTGGCCAATGAATAGTTACACAGCTGGTAAATGAAACATGCAGAATAAGATGGAGAGGCAGCAGACAAAACAAAAGTTTATATATGCACTCCAAAAAAAAATCCCCCAAATTAAAAAAAAAAAAACACAACAAGTCTTGGGGTTAGTGAGTTAGTTCACATGGTAAAGTATGAAGTATGAAGGCATAAGGTAAATCCCCAGAGCCCACCTTAGAATGCTGAGCATGGATGTATGTACTTATAATCCCAGAAATAATGAGATGGGAGTGGGTGGGTCCCTCAGGATTACCGGCTAGACTAGTCTCCTCAAGGAGCCTCAAGCCAATGAGAGACTGTCTCTAAAACAAAGGCTGCTGAAGGATGACCTCTGAGGCTGACCTCTGATCTCCACATGAATGTGCACACTTGTACACGTACACCTGCATAAATACATGTTTCTGTATGGACACACACACACACACACACATACACATACACCCTACAGAATCAAATTTTAACGATCAAGAGCTTTAAGCTTGAAGGTGTTTTAATAAGAAGTCATTTTTGCTGCTGTTCTTTGTTTGTCTTGCCATATTTTCAAAGTTGAGCTAGTTTGCTGACCCAGAAGTGATTTACTAAAGAAGAGACCGAATCTTCACAAAGAAGAACCCTACAAGGAGATGTGGTATGTGATTCCCTTAGTTTTTCTTCAAAGTTGACTTAGGCAAAGTTACATTCACAGAAAGGGGAAATAAGGGGCTTTGATGATGTTGAAGCTTGGAATCTGAGGCAACATTAATATCCAAGGACCTAAATATCATAGTGGCCTTGATGTTAGAACAGGGGCATCAAGGTGCTTAACCATTCAGTTCTCTCACAGGGTTGGCTGCCACAACAGAAACAGGTCCTCACTGGAAAAGTCGTTACTCACTAAATAAACAATTTAGTGAATACACAAGGCACTTGTAAGAACCCCAATATTGAGTGCCAGGCCTCTGGAGAAAATGGTATTAAAGTAAGATGATTGCAGATACTGCCTACATCAATAGTGTATGTGGAAATGATATCATATCCACGGGAAAAAAAGACAGATTTGTATCCTCTGAAGAACAAAGGTTTTAATTGTGCAAAAGCACACCAGAGAGCCCTGGTGTCACCATTCCCAGCTTTGCAACAGACTGCATGACTACAGTTCGGCTTCTTCTGCTTTTCAGGTCTCACAGTCCTTAAGCAGGAATTCTTAAGTATAATTGGGACTCCTAGTCCCTCAATTCAAATGATTATGCCCAAATCAGCTTAAAATATAACTTTATTTTTTCATGCTAAAATTAATTCAAGGATTAAACTAAATGGAGACTTATTTTTTAAAAGTCTCTCTTTGTTGTTGAATCCTCCGGGAAATGATGGGAGTCCGAGGGAAAGTTCATGCTGTTTTCATACCCATGTTACTAAGGTGATTTTGTAGGATGAAAACACTGGCAACTGTCCATTATTTTGTCTGCAAAAGAAAAATCCATTTCCTATGAAATGAATGCCCTCCTCCAGTATAGAGCTCTTCAGCTTGTGTGCAACCACCTGGGGAGGGGGCAAAGCAGCTCTCCAGCAAACCATGAGGCCATTAGCAAATGAAGTAAAAAAAGAAAATGTGTTCAGTTATCAAGCCATGAAATCCCTTCTAGCCACAACACCCACAATCTGTTGAATAGCCATAGATGTTAACTATTTAGACCAAAAGTATAAAAATGAAATCACTACCAGACAGAGCAAGTATGTGAAACTAAGCGAAAAACCAATCAATGCCAAAGTAAAATTTACCTTGCTCATTAGAGAAACCCATTAATTATCAGTAAGTCAATGGTTTAGAAAAACACCCAACTGACCTTTGCATATGTGTGAAGGTGAAGAGTGAAATCCTTTCTATTTAATGAAACAATCAGTTCCCTATCTAAAATAACCAGAACTTCATATGGAATGGGCTGCAGAGGAGAGCAACTATTTGGTATAAATGAATAACATGAAGAAATGGATAAAGGCTAGAATACTGGGCCACTGCCTTCCTCCATACCATTTACAGAACTCTTCTCAAATCTGCTGCATGACCTCTCTCTCTGCCATCACAGAAAGAGAAATCATGATTCACTGCTATTATGCTATGGAGCACCTGGAGAAAGAATCATACTGTGGTGTAAGAAAAAACTTTCTTATCATTGATATTGCAGGACTGAGTCTAATGAAGACCTTATTATTGTGGAGTTGGTGTGGAGAACTGCCTAAGGTTCTACTTTTGACTAACTAGAAAAGCAAGTGATAGCTTTTGACTTGCCCCATTGCGCATTGTCTGTAATAGAATAATAAAGGTCCCAACATTATAATCAACATACTTAATGTATTAATATATGATCAGTGAGGAATTAATATTACATTAGTATTTGTTGTTATTCTCAACATAAATGTAACAGTTTGAAATCTTCAATAACTATATAGAGAAATTTTTCACATTTAATTTTGATGTCCCTAAAGTTGTTTCTTGTTAACATCAAAACACTATATTTTTGTGTGATGTTTGACACAAGTTTCTACCAAGACCTTGCACCTCCATCCCCAATTCTTTAAATTAATTAAAAGAACACCATATAGATAAAAGAATTCCAAATTAACCAACAATTTAGATTGATTTCTTAAATTATTATTTGCTAGAAGTTTCAGTGTTTTCAATAGATAAAAATCTATAGAAATTTTGGCAGACTTGTTACTCATCTTTCTTTCTTTAAGTCACTCCATCATGATCCTCTTTCTTCATTTGTTTGTGCTGAAGAATTTTTTTCATATAATATATTCTGATCACTATTTCCCCTTCCCTATCTTTTCCCACATCCTCCTCATTTTCCAACCCACCCATTTCCACACCTTTTTTCTTGCTTTAGAAAACAAACAGATAAATAAAAACAAACAGACCAGAATTATCACAAAACAGAAAAAAATCACAATACTTTCATACACATGGACACACAGACACAGAGAAATATCATCAGTGAGTCTCTTAAAACCTGAAGCTTGGATCTGGACATAGAAACAGTGCCATAGGCAGTCTCAAACACATCTTGCAGAACAGACCATATTTGTAGAATAGATCAAGGAAACACTTTGCAAATAGTAAGGCCCTTTTAAAAATGCTAGGTATAACAAATTTAACTCACATACATCAAAGGGGTTGAATAGCTGTTCAGAATCAGTAACTCTGCAGTATCTATAATAAGAAGAGGCAGTCTTAGTTGTTCCTTAATTAAGACTCTTGTAGTGTAAGGAGTGCTGGGAAATTAATTTGGCAGCCTAAATTAATGTGCATTACTTTAACAATTACCTCCAATTTATTTTATAGAAGCTAAGCGGGTATTGATTCATTTCTCCAGTCCCTTATGAGTAATCTCATTCAAAGTAAACAGTGTAAATTATTCAGCTTATTTCCCATGGAAACTAACTTCATGCTGAATGGCAAATGTCAAAGTGCATTAGAAGAGATAGTCTGAATTGATTTCCTGATAACTTCAAAATTTTACAAAACAGTACTTCAATATCTAGTTTCTGTTTCTGTTTTCAGATAACTATCACATTTTAGTGTTACAAGGAAACTGGAGAATCATCCAACCCCATCTTAACAGAAGCATGAGGAGATAAGGACAATTCTGTGATCATGAAACTTTGGAATTTTTACTGGATTTTGTATTAACCAGAGTTTTTAAGCATTCAGTAATTATATCTCCTAATACTTAGACATCACCCAGTATAACTGTGACTAAACTGTGGCTAAGGTCTAAACCCCACTGTAACCCAGGAAGAGAGGATGAAGGACTATGATAGCAGGTAGTGGTCCATTTCCTCCATTGATAATGTCCTGAAATCTGCAGATAATGTGGTGAACCTTTATGAAATCCCTCCATAGAGAATCCTGGGTAGTCTTAATATTTGAGGAACAGCTTATTGGATATAAAATCCTCACCCTCCCCTGCTCCTTTTTCTTTACTTTTGGAAAGCATTTGATTGGCGACTTGCTTTGACTGCTGGTGACAAGGAGTCAGATTCCAGTCTTATTTTTTTCTTTGTACACAACATTTTGATTCTGAACATAAACCTAGAGGAATTTTTGTTTTTAGCTTTTTTTAATGTTTATTTATTACTTCAAGTTACATCTCCATCACAGCCCTCTCCCTCCACCCCTCCCAGCCCCACCTGCCTACCCTCTCACCCTTCCCCCAGAATGCATAATTCTTTTTTTTCAGTCCAACAAATGGTTCTTTCTCTTATAACAATAAATACAGTACAAAACAACTGAAATAAATAGG
>CAJQZJ010031840.1:6086194-6168125 GCA_907164525.1 Lophiomys imhausi
TTTTCAATAAAATCATAGAAGAAAATTCTCCATACCTAGGAGAAGAGATGTCCACCCTGGTATAAGAGGCCTATAGAACACCAAATGCACAGGACCATGACAGAAACTCCCAAGAGCATATTACAGTTAAAAATTAAAAACAGAATAAACAAAGGACATTGAAAACTACAAGAGAGATACCATGTTCCTTATAAAGGGAGACATTTTGCTATGCTATTTGACAGAATGTTTAAAGCCAGAAGAGCCTAAAAAAGACAAATTCTATGCTCTGAAAGACCACAAGTGCCTACCCAGAAAAACTATGTATAAAAACTAAGGGGAAATAAAACCTTTCATGATAAAAATGATTAATGGGATTTGTGGCAATTGAGCCATTTAAGAGAGGATTTTGGGAGGAAGATGAGAATCTGAAGAAAAGAACAAACATACCCCAGAAGTCACAGGGAATAAATAAACAATAGCAGGACAATTGATCAAAATAGTTTAAGAAAATAATGCCAAAAAACATGTCAGAAATTAACATTCATATTTCAATAATTCTGAGTATTAATGGTCTCAAGTGACAGCACACGCTGGCAAGGATGTGGAGGAAGGGGAACATTCCACCATTGCTGGTGAGAGTGCAAATATGCATAACCACTGTGGAAATCAGCCTGGCAGTATCTCAGAAAATTGGGAGTACTTCTACCTCAAGACCCAGCCATACCTCTCCTGGGCATATACCCAAAAAGTTCCACCTTACCACAAGGACACATGTTCGCCTATGTTCATAGCAGCTTTTTTTCATAACAGCCAGAAACTGGAAACAGCCTAGATGCCCCTCAACTGAAAAATTGATAAAGAAAATGTGGTACATTTACACAATAGAATACTACTCAGTTATTAGAAACAAGGACCTCATGATATTTGCAGGCAAATGAACAGAATTAGAAAATATCATCATGAATGAGGTAACTCAGACACAAAAACCCACACACACATTGTATATACTCACTTATAAGTGGATTTTAGCCATAAAGTACAGGATAGTCAGGCTACAATCCACAGACCCAAAAATGCCAAGTAATAAGGAGGATCCAAGGGAGGATGCTTGAATCTCACTGTGAAGGAGAAATAAAATAGCCATCTCAAGTAGGAGGAGGGAGGAAATGGGGTGAGAGAGGGGTAGGAGGGGAACAGGGCTAGAGATCAGAAGTGAGGAGCAGGGAGGCTGAGATAGAGTATGGAATTCAGTGGGGGTCATCTCTGGGATGGGGAGACTTCCTAGAGTCTAAGGGGGTGACCCCAACTGAGATTTCTACCAGTGGGGATATGGAGCCTGAAGAGGGCACTTGTTGTAGCCAGGCAGGACTTCCAGCAGAGCAAGGGGAACAACAACCCACCCACAAAATCTTTGACCCAAAATTTGTTCTACATATAAGTAGTGTAGGGATACAGATGATGTAGAGATTGAGTGAAGGGCCAACCCATGACTGGCCTAACTTGAGACTCACCCTATGTGAGAGAGCCAACCCCTGATGATACTCTATTGATATAACAATAGTGATATGATATCACTAGTAATGATACTCTGCTATGCATGCAGACAGGAGCCTAGCATAACCGTCTTCTGAGAGGCTTCATCTACCAGCTGATGGAAGCAGATGCAGAAACCCACAGCCAAACAATAAGCAGGGCTCAGGGAGTTTTGTATAAGAGTGGCAGCTAGGATTGAGGGAGCCAGAGGGGTCAAGAGCATGACAAGAAGACCAATAGAGTAAGCTAACCTGTGCCCATAAGGGTTCGCAGAGACTGAGCCACCAAACAAAGAGCCCCCTACATTTATGTAGCAGATATACAGCTTATTCTTCATGTGGGTTCCCTAACAATTAGAGTGGGGTCTGTCTCTGACTCTGTTGTCTGCCTTTGGATCCCTTTCACACAGATGGGCTGTCTTGTCTGGCCTCAGTGGAAGAAGATGTGCCTAGGGTGGGTTGGTACCAATGGGGTTGGGCAACCTTTGAGGAGAAGGGGAGGGGAAAATGTGGGAGAGGTGTATGAGGGTGGGACTGGGAGGAGAGGATGGAGAGGGGCTGCAATCAGGATGTAAATTGAATAGAATAAGTAATTAATTATAAAAAAGGAACAAGGCAAGAGTGTTTACTCTTTCCACTCTTCTTCAATATGATGATTAATATCTTAGCATGAGCAATAAAATATGAGAACAAAATGAGGGTTGGAGAAATGGCTCAGTGGCTGATAGCTTGCTACTTTTGATGAGGGCTCAGGATTGGTTCCTGGCACACACATGGTGGCTCACAACTGCCTGTAACTTCCTTTTTTGGGGGATTCACACCCTCTTCTAGCTTGACTGGGCATCATACAGACACATAGCAACTGATATATACCTAAGGCTTATAGAAATTCATGGAAAAGGGGTCAGAAAAATTTTAAGAGCCAGAGGATCAAGGATGTGCTAAGAGATGGTGGCTCTGAATTGTGCCTATGGAATCTTAACAATATGGTCACCAAAATAAGATCTGCATAATGACAAAGACCAGGTGACATCCCAGTGTGAATGGGGAAATCTTATAAGATGCCAGCTCTAGATGGAGAACTATGGGCTGAGAGGAAGAATCAGTCCTCCTCAGTAGTAAGGTTCCTGATAGGATATCCAATTCCAAGTGGACAATTCTAAATACAAATATACATGAGCAACATTAAATTGACTATAATATTGTATTTATATATACATATATACATATATTTATATGTACACATATCCACACATAAACATGTAACAATAATAAAAAGGAAATTATTAGAAGGAGAGAGGGTGGGGAGAAACATAGAAGGAGTAGGAGGGAGAAAAACATGGGGTAGAAATTATATAAATACAGCACTCACGTAAATATAAATAAATAATAAAAGTAAACAGAATTAGATAAAATTTTAAATAAAATTTATAGTAAAATACAAATGACTTTTGAGTCATTCACTTTTTTTGCAAATATGTCACAAAATTGTTTATAGATAACTATTAGACTCTTATTCCATTCATTTATTTTCTACTGTTTTTCAGTAGAAATGTCTACATGAGAACAGGTAGGACTATGAGAAACATTTCAATTTTAAAGATGTGGAAAGATTTGCATAGTTACATTCTGGCTAATCATAAAAACCCATACTCAATGCAGAAGAGGGTCAGAATTTTACAAATTTGACTGTGAAGTATTTTCTCAGACAGAAATCCTGTAAGAGTCACCTCCTTATATCCATTGTACACTGTCTTCAGATTGATTTCTTCAAACCAGATTCTTCATTTTTCCTTGGTACAAACAGTTGGTTAAAAAAAAAAGAATTCCTTGGCTGTCATTTGTCTTTTTAATTTTGATTTTGTTACTTAGTTGCTTCCTGACATTGAAATTTTTACTTTATGCTGTTGAATTCAAATATTTTCACACACAAATGAACATAAGAATATCTGTTCCTTTTGGTTGTCTTAGAGATTAATAATATATGAAAAGTGATACATTAGTTAAATTTAGGTATGCTTACTTCCCTTTTCTCCTCCTGTACTTAAGGTAAGGTGAATTTCAAAGGAAGCTACTTTAACAAACATGAGTCTCTGAGTCAGAACTCTCAATAGTAATGGGATGTTACTTCAAGGCTCTGAAATGCAGAAGCAGCCCAGTGAGTATTTCCCAGTTCAGAGAGTTCATTGCATTATGTTTATTTTTCAAAGTTAAAAGGAAACCTTGCAGAGGAGACTGTGTACACTAAGAAATAATACTTAAAACATGCATCAAGTCAGGATGAGCCACCCAACCAGTGATGACATCATGCTGTGGTAGTCACCTGACATTTCACAGACTTTCTCTGAGCCCCACAGAGTAAACACACTTCTAGGGCTGACAGCATTCTACTTCTGACATTAATGGTATGTGCTTCTTTGCTTGTGATAGAAAACATATTTTTAAAATGGCATCACTATGTCTTAGTCTCTACAGTCAAGATATCTCTTCTCTAGCAAAGCTATATTGTAGTAAGGAGTTGTGGGTGGCTATCATTACTCTCCCTTAAAATTGATGCTGTAATGTATGGAGAGAAAATGGGAACTGTCCAGGCAGCCACTGGTATGTCATTTCTTAGTTCTGGAAGCTGTGGGCCCTGCGCTTTCTATATAATCATATATATTTATCCCTCTCTGAGGTCTCTGAGGTCGTTGAAGAATAGATAGCTAGAGTCTCATAGTTAAATTTTGAGTTGTTTAGGAATCAAGAGGGTGTTCTGGATCTAAGAATATATTTTTAAAATTGTGAGGCAAGTTAGTATGAAACCTGAGTTAGATATAGAACTTTAAACTCATGGAGACGGTTAGATAGTAGAATATTAAAGTCAGGTGCCAAATACATATGGACCGGACACTGGGAATGTATGCTAAGCCATATAACTCTCATAATTATGGCCTATTTATTTCTGTTGTTTTGTACTGTATTTATTGTTATAAGAGAAAGCCATTTGTTGGACTGAAAGGGGGAGCTGTTAGGGGGAAAAAGATATACCTTAAACTTAAAAAAAGGGGTAGAGGTTGGGGTTTGAGGGGGAAGAGGGTGGAAGAATGGGACTGGAGGGGGGAGTAGGGAGGGGATTGTGACTGAGATGTAACTTGAAGAATAAAATAAATTATTTTAAAAAAAGAAAACAATGTATCAGTCCTGGTTTTGTTATTTTACTATGAAAGTAAGAGCAGTCTCTTGTCTTTTTTGTCTCTGGTTTCTGGTTCAACAATGAGCCTTTGCCTGATAAAGAACATCTGAACTGTACTTTGAAAAATGTGCAGTCCTGAAGTAACTTAGGACCTGATTATGACACAGCATCTACAAACACTCAGTAAAACAAGGAAGCATAGGGTTTGCTCAGTGAGTGAAAGGGGGTTTCTAGTGGAGGTTAAACAGAGGATGTTTAACCTGATGATGAAGCTGGAGAAGCTGCGATGGAGCTGGTCTGGCAGAGCCTTTCCTAAATACAGTATTAATTGGAAAGGGATACTACTTAAAGACAGTTTTTCATAACTGTTTCACAAATGCCAATGTGTTTAATGACCTCCCAAACTAAAGGCATGGGAAGCAGAATGATAACTAGGAGAGAAAAGTGCATGAATAATGAAGCTATTATTTAAGAACTTTAAGAAATGATTTCAGATGATAGGTAAGAAGTCTATACCAGGAATATTGTATTGGAGACACAGTTCAAGATAATTGGAGAAATATTTGGTTAGTTGTTAGTATGTAGGTATGCTAAATATTGTGAGCCAATAAGCAGCTCTCAAGATGAGATCAAGTACACAAAGCGTTTGCTATGGAAATTATCCATGAGAAGAGTGATAGTAGAGCAGGAGTAAGAGATCCCTCAGAGCTCAAGGCAGGTCTGGCACCTATAGTATTAGAGGACAAAGACAGATGGGTGAGAAATATATCACTGTAGCAGAGCCCAAAGAATTAATCTTGAAAGAAGAAAACTACTTATCAGAGGAGTCTGTGCTCCAGAAAATTGGTTTATAGTAGAATTCCCACTACACTCAATCATAAATTTCAATAATCTTTGGGGATGAAGGTTTAGCTTGAGATGTAGTGGTCTCTCAAGAACAGATATATGAGTTGCAATTTTTATTACTCCTATGGTAACTAAAGTTATATGCATTTAAGACTGAAGATAAATCAGTTAAGAAAACCTAAAAGTGACCAGGAGAATTTGGACCAGGACTTAAGAGTGAAGAAATTCAATAAGAAAAATTCAGAAAAGCATATTAGATGCTAAAGAGATAATCAATTGGATTAAAATATAAAATAAATTATTAAGTTAAAATGCTATCGCATACTGATGATCTCTGAAATGATATGCTTAGCAGAGAGATGTGACTGAGATAGCTCATGAAGTTTCTTAAAGGAATATATGTGAAATAACAATGCCAAGCATGCTAACTTAAAAGGGGCCAGAGGAAAGAATAAAGTCATCATCAGGATAGGAGGAGACTTCTGCATACATGTTGAGAAAGGGAAACAAACCAGCGGAGACATGAATAATGGAGCAAGATCTGGAAGAGACATTTGGAGCTAAAACAAGGGTGGTTGAGTGTAGTGGGTGAAGATCAGTGTTGATGTGCATAATAATGAGGTATGGAGGAGGAAATTTGAATAAATTAATCACCTACAGCATTAATTTTGTTTGGATATAAAAGTGAAAGCTGAGTGGGAGTGCTAAAACATAAATTTGTTACCTTGGCAGAGGGGAAAATATCTGAGCAGAGAGAAAAGGAATGCCAACAGTATTAAGGACTGAATCAAATTGGAGATGGGCTTTGTGTAATAACTCCAAGCAATACAGTTATGTAAGTTTTTGCTGGCAGTGTTTGGCAGTTTAGTGGTTTCTGTTGAGCACGCAGATGGCTGGATTTTCATAGGTTACAGACTGAAACTCAGATTAGGCGGAAGGAGAGGAGTTACGGTATTGAAGAGTCAAGGCAAGAATTTATTGAATTGGTCTTCAGGCAAAGTAGACAGAGAAACAGGTGGGGCTACCAATTAGGGAGATGAAAGTAAAACCCAAGGATGAAGCCCAAGGGTGGATGAATTTTGTACTTGAAGATAAGATGTGGAAATGTGTTTTTGAGCATAAACAGTGAAGAAAAATTAACCATAATCTAATGTCAGTGCCTGAGTATTAGGCTTGATGGATTTTGTTATGATTCTGTTATTAGTTTTCTATAGTCCAAGATTTATGTCCATGATTATATAAATATACCTTTATTAAAGTAACAAATACTGAAAAAACAAAATTAAAAATAAAATTTTATGTTGAAAATGAAGCAAACAAACAAACAATAACCTGTCCTTCCCTGGTCTCGTTTTTCATAGTAAATGACACTGTTTTTCCTTGGTATCTAATCCAAAATGACGGATCTTGCCCCTGGGTTGTCTTCCTTCTCCTCACATCACACACTTAATGTTGGTCATATTTGTCAGTTCTGTCTTGAGATATATCTCATAATTTTCATTACTGTCAGTTCCATACACATCCCACTGCCCTCTACATGGGTTATAAGATATTAACCTCCTCAGGATCTTTGCAATACAGACTTTCTTCCCAGTCAATACCAAATCCAAGCATGCTCCCCACTCCCAGATCAGTCAGAGCTATAACATGTATGTATGAAATGCTCAAAAACTGAATTAATTAGTACCACCTGCTTGTTTTGATCATTTCAATGTGGCTACCAGAGAGCTACCATTTGTATACTTGGTTAACATATCTGTGGGACATGATTGGTTGTTACTGCCTTGCTGTCATTGTCTTGGTGCATCTCTCCAGTCACCCAGAGGTAAGCCGAACATTTAGGGTCTGCAGTCAAGTGGGATATCTTGATGTGGAGTGTGACAAAGCAGAGGGAGGACGAGCTGACTGTTGATCCCATACCCAGTACTTCTGTGGTATTATTTGTGACTGTGGGGATGTTTAGAATGTAATGACTACTGCATTCTCATCCTTTTTGAATTTATATTTCTTTCTTTTTCGATATTCATTTATTTCTTTAAGTTACATCTCAACAACAGTCCATACCTTCCTCCCCCTCCTGGTCCCACTCTCCTACCTTCTTCCACTCATCCTCTTATGTGTGTTTTTTTTTAAATGTAAGGTGTATCTTTTTTCACCCCAACAGCTCCCCATTTTAGTCCAATAAAAGACTCTTTTTTTCTTATAATGACAAATATAATACAAAACGATAAGAAAAATTAGGTCACAATTATGGAAATTATAAGGTATAACATGCATTTGCAATGTAAAGTCCATACAGTAAATACTTAAAGTTTTTCTTTAAGTCAGAAAAACTTAGGAAAAGGGCTTTTGATAAATATAGTTCCCACTCAGAACAGTTCAGCATAGCTACTATAGGAGAATACCTTAAAATACAAGGTTGGAAACCATGTCATGTATAAAGTTGTTTTCAACAGAAGTCAGTCTGAAGAGGAACAAATTTAAAATTGACATGTTTCCAAATATTAGAAACATTTCAGGTAGAAGAAGACATTCACCTCACAATAAATTCTCTAGTTTTTCATGCATAGCTTCTATAACTATATATCAATATTTTAACTGAAACTGGATCATCATTTTTTGAGTATTGGATGAAGATTTCTAAACATTGGGTCATGTGAGTTCTTAACAATCAACTAAAATTAGAAGGAAGTGATATTCTACGTTTCATTCCCCAGGACTCAGTCATTCCTCTCTAATACCTGAGTAATCTTTTAGGAAATCATCATTTCCTTTCATCAGCCAATTTGTGAATTCTCACAGCAGATGAATGAATTTGCATAAATATCTGATTTTTGACTCAGTACCCGGTTAAGTTTATAAACATTTTACTTAATTAAAAACATGCAACTCCTTTGAATTTGCTTTTAATTTTAGAGACATGGCCTGGTATTGTAACCCAGGCTGGCCTGGAATTTAAAATCTCAAGTGCTGGGATACAAGTGTGCATCTCAAATTTGTGTGCCTAAAATTTGCCATTCTTGCCCTTTATTTTCCCCTATATTTTACTATTTTGTTAGCTTAATTAAGAGTAAATTAAATTAATTAGTTTACTATTTTGTTAGTTTTAGATACTAACAAGTATTTTATTTTAATCCATAATCACAAATTTAGACTTTCTTCTAAAGGGCAGGTCATTTCTTGTATATAGGTGTTGAGATCTTAAGATGTTTTTAATGCTATTAAATACAAATATCATGATACTCTTTGAAAGCTGCAGAATTATAGAAAATTAAAAGCAAGGAGAAATGTCATGTCCACCTGATCAGGTTCCCTTCTACACAAGTTAAAATGAAAGCTTTGAAGTTTGAGAAATTGGCAGCCCTTGTGCTCAAACTCAATCTCAGAACCTGAAAGGTGATTTAAGTTTTGAGTGAAGAGAATATGCTAGGAGACACTGTTATCTAATATAGTATCATTGTGCTATAATACTAAACATATTTGAGTTGGGGAGCACAAGTCTTGTTCTGTTGTTGGCTGAGAAGTGAAGAGCTAAGGCTGCCTTTTTTTTCTTTTCTTTTTTTTTATGTTTATTTATTACTTCAAGTTACATTTCTATCACAGTCCCCTCTCTCCACCCCTACCACCCTCTCCCCCTCTCCCACCTATCCTACTCCTCCAAAGTAGGTTGCCCCTACATATTTTCCCCCTTCAGTTCAACAGTCATATGAGTGTTAAGAGCTTCCCCTAACACTGGGGGCCTATATGGCAGCTCTATAAGGGCAAAGGGTCCCACTAACAGGTAACAAGGTGTATGTTCCTGTTCTTTTTGGTGTGTTGGTTGTAAGATAGTTATCCTATACTTCATGGCTAAAATCCAATTATAAGTGAATAGATGTCATGTGCATCTTTCTGAGTCTAGGTTAGCTCACTCAGGATGAGCCTTTTTTGTTGTTGTTTGTTTCACCCATTTGGCTGCAAATTGCATGATTTCCTTGTTTCTGATAGCTGAGTAGTAAGTATTCCATTATGTAAATCTACCACAGTTTTCCTATCCATTCTTCGGTTGAGGGATATCTGGATTGTTTCCAGTTTCTAGCTATTACAAATAAGCTGCTATGAACATAAATGAAGAAGTGTCCTTGTGGGTTGGTGAGGAATTGTTTGGATATATACCCAGAAGTGGTATGGCTGGGTCATGAGGTAGAACTATTTCAAGTTTTCAAAGATATCTCTAGACTGTTTTCCATAGTGGTTGTACAACTTAATATTCACACCAGCAATGGAGGAGTGTTCCCCTTTCTTTAAGCCTCTCCAACATGTGCTGTCATTTAAGTTTTTGATCTTAGCTGTTCTGACAAGTGTGAGATGGAATCTCAGGGTCGTCTTGAGTTGTATTTCTCTGACAATTAAGGATGGTGAGCATTTCTTCAAGTGTCTCTCAGATAAGGTTGCTTTTTAAAGAGAACTCTGATGAGTAAATATTTTGGGGTGAAGTGAGGGTGATTTACATCAAAAAGATATACTAGGCAAAAGAAAGAAGGATGAATGGAAGTATGGAAAAGCAAGATAGTGGAGAATAGTAGCTCAAAGAAGACCTCATATATGGAAAACCTTTGGGATTGATTAAATTTCAAAAGATAATACCATCATGACCAGGCATCATAGAAACTTTTAAGGAGTCTGATCTTTGTCCTGCAGATAAAAGTGAAGAATTTTAAAAATAACTAACTTGGTTAGAATGTATAATAGAAACATTTTTCTTGCTTCAGCGAATGAATTCTGGAAGACAGTCCTTGTATCTAGGAAACATATTAGGAACTTTCAAATAATAGGAAAAGAAAATATTCAATATTTTAAGCTCATTAAAATTTGCTTATAAATCCTTTATAGATTTAATAAAATATCGACATTAGTAAGGTAGTCAGATGACTAAAAACCTTGTTTAGAAATAATTGTATCATTTATAACATAAATACACAGGGGTATGTATTATTTTTATTCTTGCAGAAAGTCAATAAATGATTGGCAATTCTTTTTTTTTTCTTTCTTTTTTTTTAAATCAGAACAAAATCTTTCAGAACTAGAAATGAATGTTGCTTTCCATACACAAACTCTTCACAGCATAAAAGTATCCATGGAAACCCTCACCTGTTTGAAGTTCTAATATGCATATACAAGGTTATTTTCTTTTACAATTTATTCCAACAAAAACGTGAATAGAATGAAAAGCATTAAGCTGCTAGAGACATCTGAGACATTTGAGGCTTTACATAAGGGTGTTAGACACAAAGCCATTATATTTTAGCACTTTTTATTGGCAAAAGACCAAATGATTGCACAGAATATGTTCATTAATAGTTATAACAAGAATTGCTTATTGTTCTATTGTATCTATGTGAATGGTTTTATTTTATTATTGTGTTATCTATTATCTATCTTGCATAGATGTCATAGAACTATACACATAGGATAATTAATATTATATATATTTAGCCCAACAAAATATCTATAATAAAGAAAACAAAATTCCTTTTAAAGCTTCCTAAAAAGTGAATTATCTCTGGATAAAGTGTGAAACTAAAGGCGAAAGATACAATAATTGAAAACTCTGGCAAAGTCAATGCCATTGTGACAGTTAATATTGACTGTATACTTAATTACATTTTAAGTCACCATGAAAATATATCTCTGCATTTCCAGAGAGGTTTAATTGAGAAAGGTAGACCCACTGTTAATGGGGTCTATTGTACCATAGGTTGAATTTCTGTTTGGTATGCAAAGTAGAAAGCAAGCTTAACACAGGCATTAATCTCTCTCTCTCTCTCTCTCTCTCTCTCTCTCTCTCTCTCTCTGTGTAACCGAAGTTTTAAAATATTATTTATCACTTATTTATTTATTACTAAATTCACTTATAACTAACACCAACAATTTCTTAACTATTAATCCTATAAACTCTTACAACCCCTTTAACCTATCCACTAAACCTATTGATAATTATAACAACTACTTTCATAACCTTTTAGAATGATACAGTCTCTGGGGCAGGTCCTCAGTCATCAGGAACACAGTCTTTGTTGTAGATTCTTTAACACACTTAGCAGTCCTTTTTCTGGATCTCTCAGATGCAGGTTCTTCAGGGTAAGTTGGTTATTACAGTCTCACCTTAAATAAGGCTTCATGCTTTCTTCTCTGTGGGAGACCCCAGCCGTCTGCAGGCCAACTTACTTCTTTTGAATCAGGAACTCAGCTGCTCTGCCTCAGTCCTTAAAGCCAGGCACAATTTCCTTTAGTCCACTGTTCAGACAGATCAAACCCCTCCAGGCAAAAGCTGAGCCACAGGGTTTAGTCCTTGGCCTTTTGGTGTCTTGCTCAGGCTTTCTTTGCTCACCAGCTTCTTTCTGCTTCAGGGAGAGAGCTGGCCATCAATGGCCAGCCCTTTTTTCAGCAGGACTCTTGGAACTCTCTAGCATCAGGGTCCTCTTCTTCTTTCTGGGCTCCATGCACTGTCCTTAAATAGGAGGAACTCTGTTTCAGCTTAATTTGGGCTCCGCCCACTTAGCAGCTGAAAACAATGTCAGGCCAGATACTTTGTTTCTTCAAGTCTATTGAGTCTTTCCTGTTTTCCAGACTTCAAACTTGTTTTTCAGTCTATTGAGTCTTTCCTGTTTTTCCTGACTTCAACCTTGTTTTTCAGTTATTAAGTCTTTCCTGTTTTTGCTGACTTCATGCTGATAATGCTCTTCAGGCCCCGAATTAAGAGACAGTATCAGAAACTCCTATATATTTTCTAAATCTAATTTATCTAACCCCTACACTCTCTCTCCTTCCTGACTTCATAAGCAATGTGGCCATCTGCTTTTCTTTCCTGTTGTCATGTCATTTCCAAAACAAGGACAATAGCCCTTTGAACTTTAAACTGAACTAAGACAATAAATTGCCTCTTGTTTGATGTCTGATCACAAGAAAAGTGACTGAAATAGAAAACTGGTACCAAAGAGTACAGATGTACATAATGTACAGATGTACAGTAAACCTGACTTTGTGCCTCACTGTTGGGTGTGGCTTCAGAGCAATTGGCTCTAGAACAGGTGAGATCCAAGCAAGTCCAAACCCCGGGGAATCTCGAAATTGAAAATGGAAGGGGTGGGACAAGCTCCCTCTCTGCTTCTGCCCACCTCTGCAGCATGTGGACGCAACCCGCAAACAGCAACCTTCCTTGTGGCATGTATAAACAATCCCACAGGTGAGCTCAGTCATGTACCCAGTGTCTGGGACCTTTCCCATGTAAATACAGCATTGCCAGCAGCTCAATCTCAGCCAATAGAATGCATTAATCCCTCCAAAATCCCTCCCTACTTCCCATGGTTCAAAAAGATCTCTCCCATTTCAGAGGTGGGGAGATTTGATAGATGTAGAGGAGATGCAATAGATTTAGGGGACCATGGGAGAGTAAAGTCATTATGGTATAAATTGCAATAAAGAATCACCATTCATCATAGGCAGCCTCAGAGTTGTGATTCTGCCACCAGAGAAAGCTGTTTCCAACTGTCCTGGCACTCTCCTCAACCGGCCATGTTTTCTCATGCAACTCTGAGAGTATGGTGGTCCTCCAGACCCCACAGGACTCTGGCAGCAGCCAGTGTGACCTCGCTTTCCTCAGCACTAGCATGTCTCCAGAGAGAACCAGCAGGCCTCCAACTGCATTTGAACTCACTCTCAAGGTCCTGCCGGCAGACCTTTGGAAAAGTCACTGCGGTGCCAGGGCATTAGAAACACAGGCTGATCTCGACCCACAGACCTGAACACTCACCCTATCCTTGCCAGATACACTACCATTGTATCTGTGTTTCATCATTGGGAAAGAGTGTACAAGCGGAACATAGAAATATTTGAAATTGTGGGCTTTATAAAGGCCTAAAATACTATAAACGGAGTACTTAAAAAAACATTCTGTGAGGCTTCTTCCAGCAGATAATGGAAACAGATGCAGAGACCCACAGCCAAACAGTAGGTAGAACTCAGGGAGTCTTCTGGAAGAGTTAGGGGAAGAATTGAAGGAGCTGCAGGGGTCAAGGAAACCACAAAAAAGACCTACATAGCCAATTAACCTGGGCCCAGGGTGGTTTATAGAGACTGAACCACCAACCAAAGAACATCCATGGATTGATCCAAGGCCCTGTACACATGTGAAGCTGATGGGCTGCTTGCTCCTCAATTGGTCCACTAACAATTGGTACAGGGCTATCTCTGTCTTGGACTCTGTTGCCTCCCTCTGGATCCCTTTCCCCTATCAGGGATGTCTGTCTTGCCTCAGTGTAAGAGGAGACATTTAGCCCTGATTTGATTTAATGTGCAAGGGTGGGGTTGGTACCTGGAGGGATATGTATGGAGGAAGTAGGTGGGAGAGTAAGACTGGGAGGAGAGGAGGGAGTGGGATTGTGATTGAGATGTAAAATAAACAAATTAATTAATTAATTTAAAAAAGCCATTTTGATAGGAGTCTGGAAAATCAGCTGAGGAAGTTTCAGCAGGGATCGGGTACTCTGCTGGGAACAGGGTTAGAGGCTATTCATGGCATATTCTTGCAAAGAATATGTATGCATTTGCCATGTACTAAGGATGTCAGTGAAGCTGAATTCAAAATGTATGGGTGAATTTTGTTTGGCAGATGAATCTGATGACAGGCTAACATTTAGACTGTGCTATGGTTACTGCTGATTGCTCTTCTCCAAGTTTAAGTGATATAGAACAAACAGCAAAAAGAACAGAAATCCATTTAAAATGTGGTATTTAGTGAAAAGGGGTATTAGCTTAAAGTCATTGACCAGGTGCTATACTTGTTAAAGGGATCAAACCCATTAAATTGAAATATGATATTCTGAACCAGGAAAATAGGAAACATTTCCCTGGGGAAGGACAAGGAGTCACCAACAGGAGGTTCTCATCCACAGGAGTTTCTAACTTGTGAAAATACAAATTCACGTATAAAGGAAGCCAGAACTTAGAATGCTACTGAAGGAGTTCCCTATTCAAAAATAGGCACATAGAAGCAATTGTGCCAGTAATAAAAGTAAAAAATCAGACATCATGAGGTGGAAGCAGAACTTGACACCACCATCATACTGGCTATGAAGGCATGAAAGATGCAAGATAAAGAGGGTCACAGACACTTTTGCAAAGTTCTAGAGACCTTCTAAGGACAGTCAGTATGTGGCAGGGTCAGAGTTCCTGCAAAGAGGCCCAAGGCCAATGCAAAAAATAAAGTGGACTGTATTTTGTAACAATGACCCCAAAACATTGTAGATACCAGGACTCTGAAATGACAATCAAGGAAAAATGCATGCATGGTTTGGAGTCACCCCAAAAGAGGGATTGTAAGTGCTGTAGGCAACAGAGCTGGAAAAATGAGCATATTCAATCCCTTTAGATTTCAGATTATTCCACCATAACCCTGTATTCCTTTCTTCTCCTCCCACATCATTGCAGGAGTATTGGGATTATACATGCCACCAAAGCATCTGGAGTTTTACACAGATTCCAGAAATTGTACCCAGGGTTTCAAGCTTGCACATCAAACACTTCTACCCACTAAATCAACTCTTGATACTTAAAACTTGTTTTAGGGGTGGAAGGGGAAGACTTAAAAGTTGTCTGAATCACAGAAGAAATTTTAAACTTTAGGCTTTTGAAAAATGATTGAACTGTTAGTGACCATGGGGATGTGTGTGTGTGTGTGTGTGTGTGTGTGAGACAGACTGAGTGGATTCTGCATTGTGATGCAAAAAATGCATCTTTAGTTGTTTGGGGTGGATAGTTATGATTTAAAGCAATGTTTTGGTTGTCAAGTTGATAACAGGTAGATAAAAGATGGATTCTTTACAGTCAAAATGACTGGATTTAGAATTACCATGGTAACACAATTTTCATAAAGGTTTAACTAAAGAAAGAAGACTCACTGTGTTTCCTTCAAATTGCTTGTAACTCAGTCACATCAAAAGAAAGATAACTAAAACACCTATGGAATATATTAAAATTTTTTTCTGTTTATGGTAAATTTAGTGAACAGGAAGATTGATAAGTAATAAGGAGACACTCAAATAAAAAGAGAGTCCAGGGTATTTGTCTAGTCTGCATTAGTTGCTTTTGATCTTGATTCAAACACAAGGAGAAGACAGGGGAAATTAAATAGGAAGAAGCCAAGGCTTTAGGTGTGTGCAGGATGAGGCTGTAGGCAGGGAAAGCCAGAGGATTCCTATGAGAAAGCTTAGTGGAGCAAACTTAGCTTTACTCAGTTGCTCCCAGTTTGGAAGCACAGTATGGGTGGAGACAGAAATTTAAAAAGCTATCATTACTCAGGTCCTGGCCACTAGGGCCTGATTGGTGCAAAAGTTGTGGTTTGGCTTCCTGGACTCTGTCAATGATTGCGTGTGGGAGTTCTGTTTTTATAAGTGGTCTTATGCTGTCTATTTACATATCAAGTCTCTCAGAATTGAAGGGTAGCAAGTGACTTTACATTGTGGCTATACACGTTGATCCCTACTGCAGATTCAAAGGAAAAGTCCAAAGAAGCAGACTGAGTGAGTCCTGGAAAATGAATAATAAACAATTGCAACAGAGAGAAGTCAATATTAAGGAAATGCATGGATTACATTTGGAAAATGATGATGGAGGTGAGGTGGGAAAAATGATAACATTTACATTTTTTTGTTCTGCCTGCATTTGGAAAGCATGAGCTTCCATATGAATCCACAGATTAATAACAGCATGCCCAATAGTCTTCATTGTGTTGAGAAATAATCAACTAGGTGGAAATAGGATCTTTTACATCTTGAGTAAGTGTTTGGGTAGCAGGGTTTTTCTTTCAAAACTAGAATAAATTATATGCTTTGCAGGGTGACTTTGTAGATCAAAATGTCTTTATTCAATGGCATGTGGGTAAGAGAAGAAGACCATCTAACATGGAACATCCAGTTATCCATTCCTAACCAATCCATATCCAGTCCCAAGGATAATGGATCATTCTCTGTTCCCGAGACCATCTGTGTTCTCTTGGTAGCAAGAATTTGCATGCTGTAATATGTGTCTTGCATATGTTTTTTTTTTAAACAAAACATAGAGTATCATGAAGATTTACTGATTTTATCCTTGCATATTAAGAATCATAAAGCTATAAGTGACTGGTGGGATAGGAAACTAAATGTTTAAAAGAAGGGTCCCAAGAAAGTGTCGCAGTGCTGTCCTGGCCCTAGTTCTGACTCCTGTTTATCTCCATCAACTCCAAAAGAGATAAAAAAGTACTTGTCTGTGCTCACTCGGTCTCACCCTCCATGGGGAAATATTCTGTCTCTTACTGTATGTACATTATTCCCAAAGCAGCCTTTCACTATTTCATTGGTGAAATCCCAGTCACATTTATGACTACTAAGGTCAGCTATGCTGTTAAAAATTAAGAGGCACCATTAGTAATGAAGTATAACAATGCGTTAAGAATTCACAGTACAATGCTCCCCACCTTAATTTACTAAATATTTGGTAATGTTCTTTCCCCATAAAATACTGATCTTGGAAAGTGTGACAGTTCATGGTGCAAAACGCTATTATAACTTATGCCCTTTCAATCTAAGGAGGACAAAGTTTTTAAATGCATAAATCTGTCATGCCTTATTACCAACATGCATACATCTTAATAAAGCCTGTATATGTACATATATATTTGTGTGCCTGTATGAATACTTATTCTAGCTAGTAGGAAGTTTGTAATTGGTATGTATGGCACATGTTCCAAAGCTCACTTTATGACTAGGGTTGTGCTAGCTTGTCTTGGTCATAAGTTCTAAACTCTGGTAATTTTAAAAGGGAATTTCTGAGATATCCTTAGTTCTGTATTTCATTGAAATGACAGATGAAGGCTGTTTCAAACATTCAACTATTTTATCACATCATTTTAAGATGAAACTCCTTAAAGCCATGTTTACCTTCTTGCTGGGAGGTTGATACCATTGCCCCCACAGCTAAAAGAGCTAATAGAATGTGCAAAGGATTTTCACAAAGGTCATGAATATGACATAACAACTGTCTATTCACACATGAATGGGGTAGTTCTTCTGTGGTAGATTTTCTAGTCAACCTGATTCCAATTATTCTTTGCTTTTTCCCATCTTTCTGTTAAGTTTACTGTAAAGCACTTTAAATCATAGTATTTATGTGCAGAGGCTATAAGCACATGACAGAAAATGTGATTAATAGCTTTGTACCCTATATGTAATGTAGATACATGACCCACAGATGTAAGCATTTCACTGTTTGATCCATTGGTGACTAGTTGCTGCATGGTACTATTGAGATTGTGGAGCTTTTTTTTTTCAGTAATAAAGTAAGCAAAAACAATTCTTGCATTTTGGTAGTTTTGTAAGGTGTTACTAGCCTGGTAAATGTAGTAAGTAAAGATTGATATAAATATTTAAGGCAGAATATGTAATGGATGCTGATATTCATTCACTCCTATCATAGAAAGGAGTATTTCCTCAAGGATCTCATAATTATTATACATGCATATGGGCAATCTAACACTCTACACAGGACTACAAATGACTATAGGGGGTCATGTATTCATGGATTTGGGGATGTGAATAAATTTTAGTGAGTGGGCTCTTTCATGTAAAAAAATAATGAGAATTGATGCACTGTCTTTGTAAACATATAGATAATTATTCCAAATAAAGGTCCCTTTTAGTTTTGAATATCTGTGAATATTGTCACCAACCAAAGATGCTTACATCAAATGTTTAAGTGTCCATAACAGCATGCTGTTTTATGCCACTCTGCTAGTTAGAGTATGAGTCTCAGCGGGGTTGTGAAAGGTTCCAGTTTCATGTGGTGCAATCAATAAAATGTCCCAAGGCTCATGTTCAAAATGGCTCCACAGTGTTTTAAATGCTCTGTTGACTCTTTCTTGAAATTCTAAACAGTTTTTGAAGATTGTACCCCCCCCTAGATATTCATTTTGAAGTGGGCCTTGCAAATCAGCTGGCCATTTCTGCAAATGACTGGTCCCTTTTTATTCTCAACATAGATAAGGCACTACTGGAAGATCAGAGTATCAGGAAAAGAGGATTCTGAGTCCTGAAAAGGGTCATAGAATCCCCAGACAAAAGGGAGCTGAGGTGGCTTGCTTCTAATTTGCATATGTACACAGCTGATTGGAATGGGCAGGGCAAATGTTTTAAAGACTAAATTACAGGTCTCTTCCTAGGTTTGAAATTGACTGCTGGGCAATATTCATGAGATATCAACAGGATTAGCCCCGGGAAGACTATGAGTACTAAACTGGTTTTGGAATTACAATCCACAAAATGCCAAGCCTTAAAGCTTGAATTTAACCAGGTTCATCACTTGCTAAAACAAAACAGTTTAGTGTTGTCTAGAACATTCTAAGCAGTGTCTCACTATCCTATGTTCAAAGTACTATTAGGTAAATTATTTAAATATTGAAAAGGTCTTCTATAACATTCAAGGAAACGCTCAAGAACTATAATGTATTTTAGGACTTTGATATTATAAAACACTAAGCATTCAATGACACTCTTCAAATGTCTACAAATCAAGGACTATATACATTCTGTTCACATTGGTTAAGTTTTTCACTTTTTAAGTTGTTATTATCAGGGAAGTTTGGTACAACTTTCTTAAGAGTTTTGTCACAAGCTGTTCACTGTCCAGCCCAGTTCCAATAGGCATGTGTAGTCATGTAATAAATACAGAGTTCCCTTAGGGTCTTCAAGGTACCCAGGCTTCTTGCTGCAGATGCGCACATTTCTGTGTTTTGTCAATGATGTCATCTTCTAATGGGAGTGCTGTAATATCACTGATGCCATTTCCCTTTTGTCAAGGACATTTCTTCCTCATTCATTATTTGTTTTGCTTTTTTTTTGTGTGTGTGTTTTAGCTTTTTCTCCTTTGGTATCCACTGTTCTTCTATTTTCAGCCTGTGTTGAGTGGCTCAGATTTTATGTGTGGCGCTTATCTTTTTTGCTGGACTGAACCATCCCACTTGGTTTGAAAAATCTGTTGAGTCACTTTTGCATAGTTTGGTGTGTGAAACAAAAGTCTTGTTCTCCTGTAGAATACAGTCTTGCATATATTTTTATTGGCTTCTTCCTGAAAATGAGAGTTTTTATGCATTATTTTTTGTTAATTCATAGGTTGTGTTTTTGAGGTGTCTGAGGTAGCCGCACGACACAGACAGAAGAAGACGACATACACTGCAGACTTTTGTTAATAATGAAAAGGATTATTTCTTACAAAAATTCTAGCCTTGTTGAAAGATGTTATTGAACTCAAACTGTCCTTATGATATAATATGATTAAATATTTGCTTAAATCTTTTATCTTCTTCTTGTGAGTAAATGGAACAGAAAGATAACACACAGATGTACCAATTCCCTATGTCAATTTATTTCTCCATTTTCCTTACACTTGAAGATAATTACAATGACCACTAGAAAAAAGGTTATCTCATTTAAGCAGGAATTCTTTCTGCTCTGTTAAGTCATATTATTTCTATTAATAGGGATCACATTTTTCACCAAAGTGTGGATAAAATATGAAACACAGGAACATGTTTTGTATTTTTTTTTTAGGAAAAACATTATAAAAATATTTGTCTGTCATAGAAATGTGACATCTTGACAAAACATGAAATCTCCAAAACTCTAACCTCCTGTAAGACTTTCAAATGTTACTGGAGGCCATATATTGTTTCACTAAACATAAAAACTTCAAATGTTAATCACATAATAGATTGAAGTTATTTCAAATAATATAGAGAAGTATTTAAACTGCTTTGATATATTCTGACATTCCATGCTAAAGCCTTACCAAAAATAGAACCTGATGGTTTTTAGAGAAATTCACTAAAAGTGTGATTTTTGTTAAACCAAGTTATATGAAGGAGCTGAATGTAATTTTTAAAGTGAAAAGAAAAGAATATTAGTAATCAATGCAAAATGGAATGATATTCTCTTTAAATGCTAAAAATATTTTGAAGATGGTACCAGATCCCCAGATTTCTCAATTCAAAGAGCTTATTGGGACAACAGTTTTTGTTTGTACACAGAAAGCATGTGAAGTTCTCTTCAGACCAAGAATACAGTCAAGAAAGAGAAATAAGGATGTTGAAAAAAATGTAAAAAGAAACAGATAAATTTAAACTTCTTCTTCAAAATTAAGGTGGCCAAGTTTTTTAACCAGAAACAAACAAGGACATAACAGGGAAAAGAGGAAGAGCTAGCTTTGCACACAAGAACAAGTAAGACATTTCTATACTTCATTGTGAAGTCCTCAACTAGCCTGCATATACAATGAGTCACAGCGTAGATGAGTAATCACTAAAAAAGAGCAGCTCAGTTCTGGTTCTCAAAACTCCTGCAGTGTGCCCCAAGATGGGAAGGGGTTTACTTACTTAATTAGTAAGATATCAATTTGGCTTAAGTTTGGCTTCTGGTTCACAGCACTGTTAGAAATTTAATTTAGTTTTACTCTAATCATAGATTTGGCACATGTTGACCAACATCCAAGAAAGGAACTAAAACACTAACCTATTTGTAAATTTCTTAGTAAACTTGGCCTCCCTGCTTACTGAGAAAAGTCAGAGAACACCAGGATGAAGGTTGTGGTCTAGTAGAGACTTGATACCCCAAAACTGAAAGTGCTTTCATGTATAAATGTTATAAACTTGCTAATCTGCAAAAGACCCAGGGTTTGATTCCCAGTGCTCTCATAAAAGTTATGTGCACTTGAAAAGATATTTCCAGAGACAGAACAGTAATGCTAATTTTCATGAAGTTCCTGAGACTATGAGTGTTCTATATGGAGAATGTGAGACTTCCTGCTTTCACAGTTGCAGGAGGGGAGTCCCAAGCCTTTTTTGATGATTTGCTTCCAGTATGTCTATGAGATTCTCACAGTTATAATCTTAACCAAATCCTTTCAAAGGAGGGATGGAAAAGTAGGGGATTAACCATAGTGCAACATATCCAGAGTGTCTGTTATCTATAGACTTCAGCTGAGCCCTATTCCATGTGGGGGAGTGTATTTATTGCTCAACCTCCAGTTACTCCCAGGCTTTCAGGCTCTGTTGATGTCAGAACATTTTATTTCACAGAATCAAGACTTCAAAAGATACAGGGAACCTGGTTTTTGAGAAAGCAGATAAAGGAAGATGAAGAACCATTTCTTTGTATTATGGAGTATTGGAGTGGGAAGGCCAAAGCCCTAAATCCCAAAGGAAAACACTGACATATTGTTTAAATTTTTATTTCACCACACTTCCTTTCTTTACACCTTACCATCACAAGGTAGCAGCACTGGCTTTCAGGTGAAAGGACTTCAAGATAGACTCACTAAGAAGACATAACTAGGGATGAGTAATGGGAAGAGAAATTTGAAGTTGTTGGTAACTAGAATAACAGTAAAGTTTAGTTTGCCTCAGTTTCTTTTGTCTGATTCATGCACAGTTCCTGAAGGTAATTACAAGGCATACTAAAAGGCAAAAAAAAAAAAACTATCTGAAAAGAAAATCACAGATCAGAATCACATTCATAAGACTCAGATCTTATGTTATCAGATGGGAATTAGAAAGAACCATGACCTGTAAGTTCAGGAATCTTATAGATAAAGCAGGGGTGTGTAAGAAAGAGTCTGTTTGACTGAAAATAGAGAGATGGTTGTTGCATGAGTTATTAATATTTATAACTGATACATGTAATTACTAAGGTGGTGGATTTTTCCCTTAAACCACCATTTACTAAATTTACCATTTACACACAGAGACCAGTTAGACTTTTAATAAGTCTTATGCACTGGAGCTGGGCAAATCTTAACCCTCTAAGTTAGCTTTCTACCTCACAGTCAAAATCCCAATAAATACTTGCACATGTTCCAGTTGGTCCAGTTCCCTGAGCAAGTTGCTGCAGGCTAAGTGTGCTTCTCCTTCATCTAATTACAGTTCTCTCTTCCTCTTCTTGGTTCCCCTTGCTGCTTCTTCTGCTACTTGCAAGTCCATTAATCTAAGCTCCCCTTACCTCTCTCTCTCCCAGTCCAGGCCAAGGTAACTTTATTTAGCCAATCAGAGATGACTTTGTAGGTCAGGATTCATAGCATCATTTGGTCTATGTGAGTGTTTGTTCCAATAGTGAGGAAGACAGAGTAAGCAATTAGCATTTGAACACAAGCAACTTCCAGATCACCCTAACAGATGATAGCTGTAAGAAAGAATCAAAAGAAGATCCACACCAACAAAAAGAACTATGCCTTTTGTGGGTCTTCAATAGATGTTATGGTCAAAGTAAGTTTATATAAGTTTTATGATGACTTCACCAAAACTTAGTGAAAACTGACTTACACAGAGAAAAAAATTATGAGAGAATAAGAAGAGCCCCTACACACAATATATATTATCTAAGAAATGTGGGACAATAGCAAAAATTTTACAACATTGTCAAGCACACTGGCAAATTGTTTGTGTGCCAAAGAAGTTTGTGGGAGATTTTTCCTCCCCTTCCTTTTCATGAGACTTTGTTTGCTGTGTCTGTCTCTTTACATGTATTTGGCTTTCTTTCCTTCCTTCCTTCCTTCCTTCCTTCCTTCCTTCCTTTCTTCTTTTCTTTCTTTCTTTCTTTCCTTTCTATCTCTCTCTCTTTCTCTCTGATACACTCTGATGAGGTTTTTTTTTCCCAAAAATAATAACTGGCATTTAGCAGTTCTTAGAATCATTAGGAGTTTAGTTCTTTGTTTTCAAACCATCAATTTATGCTTTTCATCTAATTTTTAAACTCTATTCTTATGTTTTATTTTTTAACTTCAAATTTTTGAGTCAGAAGCTTTGTAATTCTGTCATTTAATCATTTTAATTTGTAAATATTTATTAATTTTTAAGTACAGGTATTGGTGTGTTTTTGTATGTTCATATGTATGTGGGTACTCTGAGAAGAAGGAAGAGGATGTTAAATATTGGAGCTTGAGTTACAGGTCTATGTACATGCTGGGAACCAATCTCCAGTCCTTTTCAAGAGCAGGAAAAGCTCTTAATCACTCATTCATCTCTCCAGGATCTATTTTTCTTTGTAAGACATCAAAATATATAAATTATTTGAAAGTTTCTATGTGCATCAATATGTTTATGATGCTACATAATTTCTGACAAGAATTGTTTATGTTTGAGTATTTTAACTTACTGAAGTTTTAGTGGGATTTTTAAAAAATAAGATTTTAATATCAGAACATATCCCCTTTTAATTCACATGTGTTATATTAAATGAACTGTTTTTATTGCAATTAAACAATTGATGATTTCATATTTTCAAACCATAGTTATAATTGCTTAATGGGTTACATGTTGAGATTCCCAGAAATTGGTATTAAACATAAATATAGAGAAAAGTCAAGATATATTCCTTCAGTCTGAATTCCAAGGTTGGTTTCATCAGCTTTTCTGAAAGTGAGACAGGTATGTTTTTTTATTTCCTTTCTTCATTAAGATAAGAAGGCAGGATTATACAAAGATCAATGCCTATGTAGCCCAATACAATCTTAATATTACGTCCATATACAAGGGTCAATACCATTGTGGCCAAATATAATCTTAATTTTGTATCAATATACAAAGATCAATACCGATGTAATCCAATACAATCTTATTTTTGCACAATAAACAATGGTCAATACCACTTTAGCCAAATAAACTACTACTTTTGTATCAATATACAAAGGTATAAGGGCATATTCAATAATCTGCCCCTTCTTCTTGGACCTTCCTGTGCTATGTCTATATCTCATTTTTCTCAAGCCTATGCACTCCTACATAGGAGAGGAAGAAGGATACATAAGAGTATATTTAACCACAATTGAATAGATCTTTGTATATTGATACAAATTTAAAGGTAACACTTCCTAATGGTATCATACCTAGAGATACTTAAAAATAAAATGTGAAGCTCTGACCTCTTGATACCAACCGTCTAAAATGGTCTAGGATAGTTAAGTAAAACAAACTCCTAGTCATGCAAACATGTCACTTTGTTAGCTACTATGACAGTCTATCACAGATATTCTCTAAACTACCCAGTAATCAAGTTGCTAAGAGACAAGCAACATTTGCTTATCTAAATACAAGAGATGGATAGGGCATCTTCAAAAACCCCAAGAGATCTGCAGAATATGGCATTCAAAGATGTTATCTTAAATCAAGATTTTCTTTTTTTTTTTGATATCGAGACATATCAGCGCCTGACAGCACCCCCTATTCTACTCCAAGTAGAAGATAAGCATTGAAGAACCTCGACTGTAAGATGGTTGAATTAGTGGCAAGCCTATCTCTTGACATGAAAAAACCCCTTGCACCAACTGCAGACAGACTGCTGTCCAAAAAGGACAAAACTTGGTAGCAGGGAAGTCGACAGCCTAACTCTGCCAAGACAGGGTAGGTAAGTCCTTCATAATCCCTGCTCTACAACAAATGTCTGTCATAGAAACAGGACCCAAAGGCTGAAGACTGATGCAGGAATGTATGGAGAGAAAATGGGAACTGTCCAGGCAGTCATTGGTATGTCCTTTCTTAGTTTTGGAAGCTGCAGGCCCTGAACTTCCTATATGAGCAGATATATTTATCCCTCTCAGGTCTCTGAGGTGGTTGAAGAATAGACAGCTAGAATCTCATAGTTAAATTTTGAGTTGTTTAGGAATCAAGAGGGTGTTATAGATCTAAGAAGATACTCTTAAAAGTGTGTTGCAAGTTAGTATGAATGTTGAGTCAGATATAGACCTTTAAACTCATGGAGATGGTTAGATAATAGAATGTTAAAGTCAGGAGCCAAATATGTATAAACTGGACATTGGGAAGGTATACTGGGCCATTTAACTCTCATAAATGTGGCATATTTATATCTGTTGTTTTGTATAATACTTACTGTTATAAGAGAAGGAACCATCTGTTGGACTGAAAGGGGAAACTTCTGGGGGAAAGAGGGTGGAAGGGCGGGATAGGAAGGGGGAATAGGGAGGGGCTTGTGACTGAGATGTAACTTGAAGAAAAAAAAATAACGTATTAAAAAAAAGAAGGCAGGATTAATAGGTGGTTAGCTTATGGAAGTTTCTTTTATTAATATACAACATAATATTTATGCCTGAATATCAGAACTCATTGAGAATTTATTGGTGATCTCTAAATATTTTTTTAGATATTTGTATGTCTAAGTCATTCATTCTATTTAATTTCTGAATTTATATAGGTAGTTATGAAAGAAATATTTATTTGAAATCAGAACCTCAATAGCTATTTCTATATTACAAATAACAACCATAATAAAATTTATTTTAATTACTAGGAAAACATTGAATTTGCTTCCCATTCTCTGTGATAGGGTATTATCAAACCTATTGATTTCTATTAATGCTCACTTTGTGCTTTTTGCATTCATTTAAATGTATTTATAAACTTTGTATTTTCATGCATTTGAATGTAGAAAAACCTCAGCATTGAAATGCATGCTCTCACTTTGCTTATTAAGCTGGGATTAAAACACATTATATAGATATAATAATTCATGAATATCCATAGATCATAGTTTTTGATTTTAAATAGGAGAAGCTCTGTAACTTACTGTGTAATTGCACATCAAAATCTCATAACTTTGACAATAGAAAATAAGGAATGGGAATAAAGCCTGTATGTGGCTAAAGAACCTGAGCTGGAGTGAGGAATGCGAGATTTTTTTCTGTATTTATTACCCATGGGTACTAACAGACTCTGAAATTTCTTGAGGTTGGTTTTATTTGATTTCTCCTGTAGCTTTCTGAGCGTCCCTGTCCTAGACTTTTAATAGATTATGCAGAGAAGGTTTATATTTTATAATAAGAATGATATTTGTTCATTGTCTTGAGAACTAAAGAATGAAACTCTGGGTGTTTTAAGAATTTGTTTATAAAATATGAAGTAAACATTTCTACATGAGTTATGTATTTTTAAGGTTAGAAGTAGAAAAAAATTAATTAAATTATGTTGGGTGTTATTTGTAGAAATAATTAAGTTATTGTTTACCAATATTTATATTATATTTAATTGGTTCGGTAGCTAATCTTTAGCCATCCATTATAAATAAATACACACAGACACAAGCCTTTGCCTGAATTGTGCAATCCTAGCCCATCTAAGCTAGCTCATAATTCTATTACCCAAATATGACCCCATCTATACATACGTCCCCTTGGACTGCCATTTTCCATGCCATGCCGATGTTCCTGGCCATGTGGAATGAGGTTCTTTTTTCTAACCCATGGCATGTGTCTGCTTTCCTGCTGCTCCTGACTGGAATGCTTTAATCCTCTGTCTAAATCACAGGCTTCCTGTTCTAATCCCAGGAAGTCCCACCTTTCTCTGTCTTTGCCCAATCTCAGGCCTCGGCATTTTATTTAACCAATCAGAGTCAATGTAAGAAACAGACAGCAAACAGGACCAATTAATTAACATTTAGAATGCTTGGGCTGGAGAGATGGCTCAGCCGTTAAAGGCTAGGCTCACAACCAAATATAGAATGCTTAACACTACCCCAACAGTTAGATAACTAACATATCTCATGATGGGACCTGTTCATTATTTTCTTTAGAATTCTAGAAATAAGTTGAAAATGTAGTGTATTTAAAAGAATACTTTCAATACTGAATTTAGATCTCAGACTTCAGTACAATCAAAAGTTCGAGTTTTAGTAAGTTTTCCAATATCTCTGTAACAGAAAGAACATATAGCTCATGCTGAAAATCCTACCACTAATTTAACTTTTTTATTATTACAAATCAATAATGAAACTTTGTACTTTGTAATTTTTTTACTACTCTGTGACAAAGATTTACATAGTTTAATTGAGCTTCATATTGTTTACTAGAAATGCATTAGTCCATATAACACCATAATCAACCAGAATTTATGTTTCCTCTTGACTTTCACAGTTCCTACTAAAGATGATAACAAGCTTTTCATTGTCAAGCTCTGTTTCCTGCTTTGAATTGATGCATGTCTAAAAGGCTCACCTTTGGATACAGAAATCCCCTTGAGAAATCAACTCCAGGATCACTTACCATTTCTTTATCAATAGATGTTAACCATAGTTTTTCATGGTAATGTTCTAGACAATTTTTAGTAGGCTTATTTTTTCACCTTTCTTCTATTAAACTAGGATGTTTTGTTGTTGCTGGAATGTGCTCATGAATCTTGATGAATGTAAACATTTTATGAATTCTTTCCTTTACCAAAAATATTGCGATGTTTTACAGAGTCCTTGCTTTATAAACCAAATTGTTCTAGGTTTTCATAGTATCTGATTCTTCACAGAACCAGCACAATTTACATTAATAATTTTCCATGTAATTGTTGAATCCACATGTGGATATTCTGGTAAACCAACTTCTACACGAGGGAAGAGCTTAGCTATTATTACTCAGTTGTACTTCCCATATCTATTCAATACTTGGAATCTAGCAATCATTTGACAAATATTTGTTGGTAAGAATGACTGCTTTATATTCATTTATCTTCCAAAGGAGTATTTGCATCATTAGCATGAGCTATCCCTGGAAACCGTAACATGCTTTCCCTCATGATTTTTTGGTGCCAGGCTTCTATCACTATCATCTTCTTCTTCTGACATATTGTTTTCATCTATGTATTATGTTGCAAATGAGAGTCACTTTAATTTTCTACTTTTAATGTGTAGAGAATGGTTTCCAGACAATAGTCTATACAGCACACAGAAAAAAAATAAAGGCACATGCTTTTGCCTCATATTTTATTTAAGTTAAATTTAAGTTCTCATTTCTTAATTATGTACTTTCCAAACAGTTTGTATTTAGTTTCACTCTATGGAACATTTTCAGCAAACAAACCAAAACAAACAAACAAAAAAAACCAATCAAACCTGTATTGCTTCTATAACGTATAATTAAGACCTAATTAGATGTACTGTTTTGTTAACTAGATTATAATTTTTAAAACCTACACATATTTTTATGAAATATGGATATATGTGTTATAATGTATAAGATAAATTTCATGTTTCATAATTCTGATGTAAACAGTGAAGAAACAACTTGTATTTAAGTTAAAACATACTTATTTCTTCTAGTTTTGTCCTCATGTGATTAAAATTTCCATAGACAAAAATTAGCTCATGGAATTACTTTCTCTGACAGTGGGAGTTACGCTTATTGTTTCTCTCTGTTTTCAAAAGATTTGCACTATTTCACAGTCTGTTCAAAAGCATTTAACAAATTTATGCAAAGTCATTATTACCAGATTGGAAGAAAGAGCCCTCACTGTGTCCTATGAAATCATTTTATGACTTGCACGTGAATTTTAGTTTCACTGAAATGTTCACTTCAGTTCTAAGATTCTGTCTGCTCTGCTAGTTCACAAATTCCTTGGAGAACTGTACCACACCAGCAAAAAGTGCCTTTCCTATGGCTGATGCTGAAACCACTTCAGAACTCCAGTCGCAGCCACCCTAGAGAATCTGTGCTGTGCACAAGCTCAGGAAACACCTGGTGATGCTACCATTCAGGACTTGTCTCAGTTGGCATAAGAGGAGGGGTGCCTAACCCCTGACTGAGCAAACTCCTGTGATTTAGACCATGGGAAGTTTACTATTGGTTCCTATAAACAGTTCATGTAAAAGACTTGAGAAGTGTACATATGTAAGATTTGGCATTGTTGGAAGTAGGAGCCATGAATATGTTGGGCTGTGACTAGTACAATTTTGGTTCATGAAGAATTATGTCATTCCCTCTTCTGGTTATATAAGCAGGCTGCTTTCCTTTAATTTTGAATCAGTCTAGGAGGTTTGTCAATCATTTTTGCCCATGATGCTCCAACATCAGGCCTATTAGGTAATTTGCGGTCCTTGTCATGAACAGCAGGTCGAATTTATTTTGTTAAAAACAGACAAAACTCAGAGACAACAATAGCAACAGCAGCTAGGAAATGACCAGAGAAGTTCTGAGAGATGAGGGGGATAGACTGCCAAATGGGACACTACAAAGGATCTTAGGCATTTTGAGAAGGCAAGAAATGACAGAGAAACTTAGATTGTAGAAGGAAAGAAGCTTAGAGGAAATAAAGGGTGAGGACAGAGACAGCCTGTCTGTACATCCTAGTCACTAGGACTCTAAGGGAGCTGCCAGCATTAAAGAGCCTAATTGGCTCAACGTTTTACATCTAGACACTAGGTGTTGAGACTCTGAGTCATGAACCTTATGTCTCTGCCTTCAGTAAGTAGAATAAGCCCCTGGCTTTGAAAACTTGGAGTCATAAACCAGTAGTCATCAGCGATTAGACTTTTAAGCCACTGAGTTTGGAAATCCAGCTTGTGACACCCTGGATCTCAGGCCAGTCACTCCTCATCTAACTGCAGTCTGTCTGGACTGAGTAGAAGAACCCCAAGTGATACTTGTGATAATACAAGTACTTGAAAAACATGGTTGAACCATAGCAAGGTGTCCCAACTCCACATAGAAATTTCAAGTAGAAAGAGCATATTCTATTCTTTTAAAGATTAAAGTAATTAGCCCCCTCTCTCTGTGAGGTGGGAGGTAGAGGTTAGGGTATACATATGCGACAGCAGCCATGTGGAGTCAGGAGGACAATTTTCTGGACTTGGTTTCCTCCTTCAACCACATGAGTACTGGGAATAGAAGTTAGGTTGCCAGGCTTAGTAGCATGATTCTTTCCCTTTTGAGTCCTCTTACTCATCCCCCGTGGAACCTCATGGTCTTCTTTGATTATTTTTAGAGACACTGAAATCTGAGACTTGGCTGCCTTGTTTAAGTAGTCACACATTTCTAGAATGATTTTCAAACTGATGCCACATTACAACTACCCAGGGGGCTTTAAAGAGTACTGAGGTCTGAGTTCCACTCCAGACTAAATACATTATTATCTTTTTGACTGAGGCTCAGGCATTAGTATGCTATAAGAGTACTCTAAAGTACTATTGAGACTGAGAATAATAGTTGAAGAATAAGTAAAGGATAGAAATTTCATGCAGTAGCAAAACCAGATAGTGACTAAGCACATCGATCTTTCTTCTTTCTCAAGTCATTTTGGAAATATAAAAAAGTACATGACAATGACGATGATAAAGCATGTCAGTTCTGAAAAAGAATTAATATCCCAGCTCAATATATTTTAAGGCACTTAAAATAAAATAGATTGTAATTAATTGACAATGGAATCATCCCAGGGAAAATTACAGTGTAAGATATGAGAGATACAAGGTCAAGTTAATCCAAACATGAAATGCCACAGTCTTAATACACACAATGTGAAATGAATTCCTAGTTTCCATTTATTAAACAGTGACTGTGAGCAAATAATTGAAGAAATTATAAGGGTTTGAGTTACACAAGAACTATATGAAATACACAGAGAGAAACAGGGGAAGGAGGAGATGAGGATTTTAGCTACGCCAGAATAGTGAATTTAGGGCAAGATCTTTGACATGATGAGCCACAAGAAAAACAACCCACCAGTTTCATTTTTATTCATTATGCACCACTAAGCTACTGGTCCCAATGCCATTTGCCAAATGATCATAGGCAAAATACAAGCATGTTTTACCCAATTCAAAATCTGCTCTTGGTGGAGATAGTAGGTTCTTCCCTCCTGCTTTAAAGTTCCTCAGGAATCAAAGGACACTGTGATTTACAAAGCTTAGAGCTAAAAAAAATCACAATCAAAAGTCAAAATACATAAAATTAATTGATGAAAATGAAAAATACATTATTCAGAATAACTAACCTCACAGAGAATAAATTAATCAGACAGAGAATCAAACTGAAGACCCTGACATAAATCCACATACCTATTGGCACCTGTGACTTGATAAAGAAGCCAGCAATATACATGGAAAAAGATGGCACCTTCAACAAATGGTGTTAGTCAAACTGGATGGTGGCATAAGGAGAATCCAAATGGATCCATACTTATCTATCACCTATACAAAACCCAAGTCCAAATGGACCAACAAATCAAAATAAGAGAAGATACACTGAACCTGATAGAAGAAAAAGTGAGGAATGGCTTTGAAATCATTGTCACAGGAAGACTTATTGAAAAGAATATCATTACCACAGGCACTAAGATCAACAGTTAATACATGGGACCTCATGAAATTTAAATGTTTCTGTATAGTAAAGGACACTATAATTTGGACAAAGTGGCAGGCCACAGGAAGGGAATTTTTTTTACCATCAATATATCAGACACCTAATATCCAAAATGTACATGTATCCAAATTTACAAAAAATAAAACAGAACCAAAAACTAGACATCAAGAAAACAAATAATCCCACAAAAAAAAAATGATGTACAGGTCCAAACAGAGAATTCTCAAAGGAGAAATGCAAACGGCTGAGAATCATTTTACACACTTAGTCATTGATTAAATGCAAATCAAAACTACTTTGAGATTTCATTTTATACCAGCCAGAAAAATCAAGACTAACAAAACAAATGGCAATTCATGCAGGCAAGAATTTGGAATAAGGGATCACTCATCCATTGCTGGTGGGAGAACAAAATTGTGTAATCACTATAGAAACTAGTGTGGCAATTCCTCGGGAAGTTGGGAATTGGGAATATACCTTATGACCCAGTTATACAATTCTTGAACATATATCCAAAGGAATACATCCCACTAAAAAACATTTGCACAAGCATGCTCATTGCTGTTCTATTCATAATAGCTGCAAATTGGAAATATCCTAGATGTCTGTCAATGGATGGATAGAGAAAAATGTGAATTTTAAAGGATGCAATAGAATTTTCATCTATAATGAGATAAAATATGAGCAAGGAAGTATATATCTCTAGATTAGACTAGAAAAAAAACACTTGAAATGTTTAAAATGATTGCCAAATTAACTGAATCTAATTGACCAACCAAACAGTAAACTGAACATGGCTTAGACAAACTTTAGGATTTTGGAAATGAAATCTAGGAGACATACTGCAAATAAAGTTATTGGAAATTAACATGAGGCAGTTCTGGGAAATTATCCAAGACTGATGCAGGCATTTTAGAGTTAGTTCATTAGAAGGTAATGTAAAAAGATCAGATAAAAGAAAATAATAAATAAAAAGATTTATGAAATTTCTATATAAAAATAGAAAATTCCTTGTATATAAGAAATTAGTACTTGTATTAAAAGTGAGATGATTTTTTTTAGATTGCAGACAAAGCCATCTATACTTCATTGATTTGTAATAAATTCGGTACAAAGGAAAAACAAAGCCAAAACCATTTGAGAGTATGTAGAAAAGGAAATCTGCTTCCCATACAGAGACTGGGAATGACTGAAGTTCTACCATGAGCAACATTGAAAAACTTAATGACAGTAAACAAAGGACTTAAAAAATTTGAGCCTATAGAGTCTCATAGTTAAATTTTGAGTTGTTTAGGAATCAAGAGGGTGTTCTGGATCTAAGAAGATATTTTTAAAATTGTGAGGCAAGTTAGTATGAAAAAGCTGAGTTAGATATAGAACTTTAAACTCATGGAGATGGTTAGATAGTAGAATGTTAAAGTCAGGTGCCCAATACATATGGACTGGACATTTGGAATGTATGCTAAGCCATATAACTCTCATAATTGTGGCCTATTTATTTCTGTTGCTATGTATTGTATTTATAGTTATAAGAGAAAGAACCATTTGTTGGACTGAAAGGGAGAGCTGTTGTGGGGGGAAAGAAATACCTTGAACTAAAAAAAAAAAAAAGGGAAGAGGATGGGGGGTTGAGGGGGAGGAGGGTGGAAGGGTGGGACTGGAGGGGGGAGTAGGGAGGGGATTGTGATTGAGATGTAACTTGAAAAAATAAAAAATAGATTATTTTTAAAAATCTTAAAAAAAATTTGAGCCTATATTTTTATCAGTTGTCTAAAGATAAACTAAAAAGAATATTAAGCATAAAATAAAATATTTCCACATGCATAATATATTTTATAATGCTTTAGAAAGAAATGTAGCAGTAAGATATAGTTGTATTTCACATGAGAAAGTGCAGAGAATAAAATCATTGTGAAAATGTCCATTGGTATATAACATGAAAACTTGTTTGTAAACTGAAATAGCTGAAGGAAGGTTCTGTCTTAGGCAAGCTGATGTAGCACCAGGATTGCAGATTCTTCCCTCGGTTGCGTTGACTTCACTAATGTGGTTGCTCATTGATATCATTCTCCATTTCTCTGCAGTAGGTGGCTTTAGTTTGTTTTAATCACTTTATTTATTTTACTGTTCTTAATCTCTACCACCCTTCCAACCCTTAGTCCTTCCACCTCCCCAACAATAGGTAGGAAAAGGAAAAGGTTAGAGGAGAAAAGGGCGTAAGTATCTTTGAGTTACTTTCTACTGAATAGAGTCATCCAGTTCTTTGGGGCAATACTGATCTCAGCCAGGATATCCAGCAGTTCAACAAACCAGCCACAGCCAACACAGCAGCGGAATGCACTAGCAACAGCACAGGGGAACTCCAGCCTCTTCCTTCTTCGGGTCGCCCCCCCACCTCCCCAACCTTCACTGGACTCTGGCATTTATACCCATCTCCAGAGTCCTCAGAACTAAACTTTCTGCTGCTGGCTAAACCATGCCCCTGCTAGCACATGAGACAAATAAAGTTTACAGCTATGGACAAGCTGAAGAAGCCCCATCTCCCATTCCTGGGATTATAATAAAAACATTCACATAACATAACTGGGTTTTTTTTTTTTAAGAAAGAAAAACTCTTACCAAACTTCTATCTTTGTTTTCTAATATTTTCATATGGTTCTTCTCATAGTTGTATGTTTCTGCTGAAAATACCTATGACATCTACCTTTCCCACCAGAACTGTTAACATTCTAGTTAAAATTATTTTAAATTTCTGTTTTCTTCCAAAGTGTCCATTCCAAACACCATGTTAAAATATAAACTTCCCTATGAGAATTGTTAACAGGTAGGGGTGAATAGACATGAATAAATCACAAAAACTCCACTCTCAAGAATAGAGGACTGTCCTTACAGTGAGTGGTGGCTTTGGATGGCACTTGCTAATTTTCTCTATCCCTTTGATCAAGGAAAAACTGAGCACTGCTTCATTTGGGAGGGCACGGTATTCTAGTGCTATTTTGAAAACAGAACCTGACACTCTCTTGGTCTTGAACTTCCCGATCTGTACAATATGATCAGATTGCTACTTTTTATAAAATATCTGTATAGGATAATGTTTTTAATCAAACCACAGCAGGAATGGCCAAAAAATCTTTCAATGTTCTGACATCAACATCATATTGAAGTACTGCTCGGATGCTCAGTTTTCTCTTCTTTAAAGTTTTTTTTTCTACTTTTCACATTTCTGGCTCTTTTTCTTCATATATATATATATAATTTTAATACATATGTGTAGGGCAATACACACCTAAATAAATCGGTGCTATGGCTGAATATAAGCACATATTTCATTTTTGTTATATCAGTAGTATTAGTCTGGGATGATTTTGTCTCTGGGGCATATGTAGACAGTTTTGTTGTCACAAGTAGGGGGGGAAGGGTATGACATCTGTTGGGTCCAGACCAGGAATGTTACTACACATTCAAAAGTTACACAACCCCAAATCATTCAGTGATGAGGTTGAGAAATCCTCATTTAAAATGAAAATTACCACAAGGCCAAGACAGCAAAGTGTATTTAGAAGCGCTCGCTCACCAGAGCAGACAGTGGAAGAGCTAACAACCTGTTTTGTCCTGTCCAAGTTGATATGAATCAGTCATAAATTCAAGTATTTTGAACAATGTTCAATCTAAACAGCCTTTAGTATGATTTATTTTCTAACTAAAAAGCAGTCTGAACTAAAGACTTGTGCATTAGTAAAGAGGAAGACAGGGGAAACATGTTCATGAACCTAAACACTGAAAAATGTCTCTAAGGCCAGTCATATACCACATAATCCCTGTACTTGACACATGTATACAGGTGAATCAAAAGTTCAAAGCCAGTCTTAGCTAAGTCATGAGTTCGAGGCCAGCCTGAGCTCCACAAGTTTTAGTTTCAAACAAAACACTCCCTAGAAAATCAACCAAGTAATCAACCAATCAACCAAACAAACAAGCAATAACAACAAAACCCTTTGAACGTATTCACAGTATATTTTTCTGGGATTCAAATTAACTCCTTTAAAGTATGTTTGCATCCATGTCTGGCTCACCTTCCCTTCAAAAAAAAAAAAAAGCCAAATTATACATGACTCTCACTCACTGAAAACTGAGATGCAGAACTTCTAGGCCTCATTAACTGGAAAGAAACCTCATAATCCATAATCCACGTTCCTTAGACTCCTGGCAAGAGGCTCATATCACGAGGTAAGCTTCCATCTGTCTGTTTCTTGTTTCTTTTGCACATCCCTGCTCAAGGTGAGTCTGTATCTTGGCACTTTGCCTTTCTTCCCCCTGTGTCTGGTATCTGTCTTTTCATATTCTACCAGGGAGAAAAATAACCTCCTACTGATGGATTCTCTTTATCTTCAAAATAAAGTCCTACTGATGAATTCTAGTAAGAAGCATTTTCATTTGGAGAACTCTACCTTTATCTGTGGATTCAGCTGTCCTAGTGGCCATATGGAAGGGGAAGAGAGGAAGCAAAAACTTTGGATCTTCTCAGTATCCACTTCAGTGATAGGCACTCTACACAAGATACATCGAGCAGTCCTGATCATGACTGGAGGAGAGAATGATACCTCATTTTTGTACTTATAAATTACAATAAGCATTAACTGTTAAATTATTAGGAACTAGCAATTGCTTACTGACTATAATTAATAACTAAACATGTCTGGGCTTCTTATATAGGTTACTGCACTCAATACTGCTTGTGGTTATATAAAATAGGGACAGATGTGCCTGATTTATTAGTCTATAGAACAGAGATTTTAAAGGGCTAATGTCCCCTCAACATTTGTTAACAAGCAAATTATGTCCACAGTGGATATTACTTTGAAAGATGCCTCATTGTTGTGGGAGAAGAAGATGAGAAACATGGTTAATCTACTATTACATTTATGATTTGGTTTTTGAGGAAAAATTACACTGAAGTCCAGATATATAAATATTCAGGTATATGGAAAATATGAGTCATTTTACTTCAAATATTTATCTTTATTTTAAGTGTGTGGGTTTTCTTCTTTTTTTTTTTTGGCGCATTTCTCTACTCACCACATGAGTACAGTGCTTTAAAACGCCAGAAGACAGGGTTGGATTTCCTGGAATTGGAGTTACAGACTGTGGTTAACTGCCATGCAGCTTTTGGGAACCAAACTCAGGTCCTCTGTACGAACAGCAGGTGAGTAATATTAACCACTTAGTGATCTCTTAACTTTTAGCCACTAAATGATCTCTCTAATACCCCAATCAGAGGATTTCGTTCATTTATTTTCCCAGGTCCAAGGTACAGGTGGCGAAGATAGCCTCACTCTTAGCAATATAGTTCACAGTAGCAGTTACTAGCTTAGAAGATTTTTTTTAATTGGAATGTAACCTTGCAGGACAAGAATGTAGACTAGATTTGTCTGAGTGTCTTTCTACCATAGCTCTTCTTACTACAGAGATAAGTAAATCCAGAAAAAATAAGGGAAGAATTGTTGAAGACTTGACAATGAGCTGTGTTGTGTTGTAGGCCTAAGCACTTAGAATCAAAGCTATTCTTCATATCAAACTTTCCTGTCATCCTTACACATATCTTCACAAAAATTATATACTGCTAGTAATAATAACTGCAATACTGCCTCATCCGTGCACAGATTTATCCATTCTCAGATCGCTTTAACAGGCTTTATTTCCTCCAAACCTTACATGCACAACTCATAGCAGACAAGGTATTTTTATATCTGCTTACCAAGGTAGAATAGTGAAAACCACAGTGCCTAAGTGACTTACTAAAAATTTTACATCTATCGCTGCTCAGTGGAGTGAAAACTTGGCTGTTTCAATTCCTAGTTCAGTAAATTCTAAACAACATTCTCAGTTTTATGTGACTTTGGAAAAACAGTGCAGAAGGTGGAAAACAAATGCTGGCTGACGGCCCCTGAGCATGATTTCCAGGCTATGCTGTGCAACTCTAATCTGAGTAACAGATACTGTCTCTCCTTTGATGTTCTTTTATCTACAAAAGGAGGGAATTGGATTAAGTGCTATCTAAACTCTACTCTAGCTTGAACGTCAGTCTTACTAACATTAAGTCATGTGACTTTTAGGCTATATTACAAGCCAGAGTCAAATAAAGGAAAACTATTCCTTTATTATCTTAAAATGATTCTATGTAATATTTGTAAATTTAGAATTTGTCTGTGTTCAGATTTCATATGGGAAGGGTAAACAGATTAACCTGCAGTTCTGGTTTGTGTTTTGGCATTTTGTGTGAGATTGTATTATTGCTCATGTCTGCTGGAGGATGATTAGAGGCTGGAATAGAAGCTGTAGCAAGGATGAAGTTGGGATCTTTAATCCAATTAGTGAACCTAAAAGAAAATAATTAATCTGGGTAAAATAGGCAAAGAAATTGAATAGGCATTTTTCTATAGAGGGCACACATACATTAACAACCAAATGAAAGTATGCCTAACATCTCTAACCATTGAGAAAACCCAAATCAAGTGTAAAAATTAAGCTATGACCTCACATCCATTGGGATACTATTGTTTAAAAATGACAACAAAATAGAAAATAACAAATGTTGGAACAATTATGAAGAAAAAGAAACCAAAGTTACATTGTTGTTGGAAATGTGCCACAATGAAAAGTGCTATGATGATTCTCAAAAATTATAAAATGCAATTAACTCATCATACAGAAATTTCACTTCTGGCTATATCCCCCAAATAATTGGCAACAATGTTGTGAATAGGTTGTCAGTGCACCTATGTTCACAGCAGCCTTTTTCTCTATAGCTAAAGCTAAGGTAAACTAAATGTTGATAAACCAAATGTTATTATACACACAATAGAATGCTGCTCAATTGTAAAAGGGAAGGAAACTTTTAGAGTTCAGTATCAGAGTGTTTGCTTCATGTACATATGACCCAGATTAAAAATTTTTTAACATTAATTTATTTCTTCAAGTTACATCTCAATCATAGTCCTTACCCTCTCCCCCTCCTGGTCCCACCCTCCTACTCTCTTACCTCTCACCCTCCTATCTGCTTTTTTTTTTTTAATTTAGGATGTATCTTTTTCTCTCCAACAGCTCCCTCTTTTAGTCTAGTAAAAGGCCCTTTTTCTTTTAACAATAAATGCAATACAAAACAGTAAGTATAATTAGGCCACAGTTATGAAAATTATAGGGTATAACATACATTCCCAATGTCCAGTCCATACATATTAGGCAATTGATATTAATATTCTATTATCTATCATTCTCCGTGAGTTTAAAATTCTATACCTAAATCAGTTTCCATCCTAACTTGCATTACCAACTGAAAAACATCTTCTTAGACCTACAGCATCCTTTTAATTCTTAAACAACTTATAATTTAACTGTGAGACTATAACTATCTAGTCTTCAACCACATCAGAGACCTGAGAAGGATAAATATATCTGAATAAACAAGAAGTGCAGAGCTAGCAGCTTCTAAAACTAAGAAATGACAGACAACTGACTGCCTGGATAGTCTCCAATTTCTCTCAATACATTAAAGGATCTATCTTCAGTCTTTTGGTCCAGTATCTCTGGCAGACATTAATTGTAAAGTAGGAATCATGAAGGACTTGCCTACTCTGTCTTGGCAGAGCTAGGCTGTCAATTTACCTGCTTCCAAGTTTTGTCCTTTTTGGACAGCATTATGTCTACAGTTGAAGCAAGGGATTTTTCTTGCCCATTGACAAGCTTGCCACTAATGCAACCATCTCCAAATGGAGAGTCTTTGTTGCTCATCATCTACTTGGAGTAGAATGGGGAGTGTTGTCAGGACCCAGATTTGAATTTAAGTGTCAAACAAGGAAAAGGATTAGAAGGAAGAGAAGGAGGAAAAGAAGTAACTAAACAAGAGGAAAAAAATATGGAAGAGGAAGGTGGAAGGAAGGGAATAAAAAAAGGAAATAAATCTGGGAACATGCATAGTCTATATAAACCTTGAGTTTATGCTAAGTGAAATATGCCAATCACAAAGAATCAAAACTACTTGGTTTTATTTATATCATTCCTCTGTGTGTTGAGGGTGGTCATTACATTGCAGTGTTTCTATCAGTCAAATGATCCATTGTACTTATCTACTGATTTTATGGGCTTATTGTTTTTTGAAAAGGCATTTATTGCTTTCATTGTCATGGTTTTAGAAATTTTTAGTTTTCATTGATATTAATAAGTAAATCTCAGGTCACTAATGTGGGAAATATTGACAGAGTAAGACAAACAAGGTTGTGAAACCAGACATTCTGAATTCAATCTTGTTTCTTTTCTTCTCTAGCTCTGAAACTGTGGATGAACCATTTGCCCTTTCTAAGGTTTTCTCAGGTGTGAATGGAGGTGTTAACACTGCCTGATGAAGTTGTTAGGGAGAAATAAGATGACATCTGCAGGGTGTTTTCCAGTATGGTCCTCAGAACACAGGATTTTTCAGACAGAATATTGCTATTATTAATATTAGACATGGCAAAGTGATAATGCATAATAATTATTTAGACTAGTTTTCATGACATCATAACTGAATAAAAAATCCACTGTCTTAAGATATTACCTTGTAGATTGCTTATAGTTCAGAAAGGTTGAATGAGGAAAATAATCTAGATGAATAATTCCGACAAACTGTCATGACAGACACAATAATTAAATAGATCATTCTTAGTAAATGTATTAAGTACCATTGAGCAGAACTCACCAAATGAACTACTTGTATCTTGGACTGTAACAAGAAGAGATGAGAGTTAGCATATAAAATGCAACTCTTGACAGAGCATTTTGAGTACTCCACCCCGTATTATAAGCTTCTAGGCTCAAAATATTGATGAGCTTTTGTGGATCCTTAGATTCTTGAAGTCCTTGACCTTTGACATATTGGGACTTGCAACACTATATAGTACATGCTAAGAATATAAAATAAACAATAGAAAATAGAACAAAACTTATGAAACATAACAAGGTTTTAGGATGAAATACTGTCTAGGTTCTGGATCTAAATGAGAGGCAGAGATTTTACAGAGGAATTAGGAGACATGTAATCAAGGGTAGTTGACAAAATCAGAAGTTTGAACTTGGAGGTGACTTAAAGTTCTAGTCATCTAATGAGAAAAAACAAAGTATCATTAAAACAAAAGGCTATGCTCCAGACAAATTAAGTTTCTTTGCTGAAATATCTATGCATAACAATAGGTGGTGACTTTTGTTTTTTTAAGAATAGGATAAATTCTTTAATAGTTGTTATTTATACAAAGCAAATCTTATTACAAGTAGAGAGGATGAATGACCTGCTCTGGTTTCTTCTAATCCCAAGTTTCTATAACTGGAAAAAGTTGTTGATGACACTGTGCTAATAGTAATGCTAAATTCATAAATCTTTTAAATATAGGTAAGTTTTTAGGCAATAATACTGACATGGTTGGAAGTCTTAGGCCTTATGTATGCAAAAGAAAATTATGTTCCATGAATTTTTAATAAACTAAACACTGCTATTTCTCTGAAGAAATAAGCTAAGCTAAAAAAGAGTGACAGGAATTCCAAGGGGAAGCATTGGAAAGAGACAGCGTTTGGAATGTTCATCTTTCAATGGCGCTGCTGGAAGAAATGTGGTAGCTTATTATTGAATCTCATAGAGGATGATTTTATCACATCAAAACTAAAGCAGCTTATCCTTTACTATCTTGCATAAATTTACATCATAATTTGCAAGTCTCTTCTGCATATATATTTTTAAAGGTTTAATTAACTAACAATTGTTTTGCTGTTGTTTCTCTTTCTAATAGCAAAATACAAATTTGCCTTGTATCAGGTATGCTAAAGTGCACGATCACAATCTAAATGTTGTTCTAAATGTGATTTTAAATGGAGAAGTCGACAAAGATTCCAGGGACGTGTACAAAGACATTAGATAGGAAAGATGAGAGAATTTCGGTCATTCTTCATTCAATCTTGTTTGTCTTTACCTCCTCTGCCCTCCCTTTTCCTTCTCCAAACTTCCTCCAGCTTATGTAATCCCTACCTATATTAGCTGATTCTTTCAAACCCATCATTACAGTGGATATTTATCGCAGTTTAAATGGTAGAGAGTAATTGTCCTTTTAATGTTAATGTTTAATATACTTGATAAGAAAGAGGGGAGGAGGAGGTGGAGGAGAGGAGTGAGACAAAATTCTGTATGAAAACTTCACAAGGACTTGCAGGAGCTTGGAAAAAGGTGTGGGGGGAGGCAGGAGAAGCTGCAGAGAGGTGTCAATGGCACATATTCATAAATAGTCCATGAGTGCTTTAAATTACAGAAAATTTAAAGGAGGGGAAAATGGCCATGCTAGAATCACTTCCACTAACCTGGGAGAGAACTGTACTATTGTTCCAGAGGACTAAAGTTCAGTTCTCAGGATTCCTAACTCCAGCTTCAGAGAATCTGAAGCCTCTGGCCTTCTCCAGCATCTGGAATTCATGACCACATACCCACTCCCATATATATATATATCATCTACAGCTGCATAGTGACCTCAAAGCAAGTTTCATTTGCAGAAGATCCTGTCTCAATACGAACAAAGGAATAAGACAACGAAGTTTTGACACATGGGATATATTTAATATCATTATTTATTGTTTTCTAAGTTTCCTAAGAGAAGTATACTAATTTTACGAAGGTATTGCCATTATTTAAGTGGCTTTTCTTGTATCATAAATATAAAAATATAAATTAGTAATGTCTTGCTGTTACTTTGATGAAATATTTTTTATAGGGGAAAATGGCTATTCAGGTATAGTTATCTATTTTAATTTCTTCAAGACTGATGGATTTCTCAGAATGCAGAATCTTCAGTACTAAAACCAAACCAGTTGGTTACCTTGACACCTAATGTGTGAGAGAAAAAATATTTAATTTTCTAGCTCATTTAGCATTTATTGAATGCCTTTAAATTTAAATACACTGTAAGATACATGAATATATAACAGGTGGTCTCCAGGGAAATAAAAAGAGGGGGGAACATTGCAGTATCTATAAGGAGCACACTTCCACCAACACATCCTCCTATGGATTTGAACATGCAAGAATGTGGTTTACTATGGTCCTCTGCTGTGAAATATTACTAGGTGTCTAGTGTTCTTTTAGATACTAAGGCTCAGTAGAAACTATGGGTACTAACACTTGCTGTTCTCTGTCCTTTACCATACAAGGGAATAAAGAGATATCAGAATGCAAGGGATCACAATTTTTTCGTTTCCAGAAAAGCTAACCTTTGGGAGTCAGATGATGTTAATTTGGATTTTTCCATTAACTAATAATGGCTTTGATTAAATTATTTAATTTCTTTGACTCTTAATTTCTCTAACTCTAAGATGAAATGGCTAATATAGAGGATCATTGTTTCTGCCTTTCTAAATCTTTATTCATGTGAGTTTTGGATACAGTCACCTCAAATAGATTTTGAAAGGAATATAAATGCCATTGAACAATTTTAATGATGATATAGGACTGCTTGTGCTGGCATATCATTCTATACACTCAAAATCCTGAAGTAGTAGGGCCATAAGTCATCTAAATCTATCCTAATACAAAAGATAGTCGTAAGAAATTTTTACATCTGAGGATTGGAGCAAAGTGACAATTAAGCTTCTCTATTCCAAAGGCTGCCTAGGTATTATGCCAAAGTAAAATTTCTGTTGTTGAGTTCAGAGTGGAAGCTGAGAAAACTCATGTCAGAGACAGAAGCTTGAAACGAAAGCTGTATTTTCTGCATGCACAGGGTGGTGGAAAGGTCAAGGTCTGAACCAGGTCCCCTAAGGGAGAATGTACCACATTTTAAAGGATGGGAACACAAAGCGAAGGGAAACTGGGTGGGCTGTTGCATTGACCAATCCTATTTTGACACAAGGGGTTAAGTAAGCAAGTTAAAGTTTTGGTGATAAGTTGGCCTTATTCAGGTCAGGGGTTTCAGGGCCTTGAATCAGCTCTTGTAGTCGGGTTCTCTACTGGACTCTGACCCGGAATTTAGGATGATAAGGGAACAAAGGAGTGGGCACGCTGCACGTAGTCAATTAAGTCAAGACAGGCAGCACATCTATGACTTGTGTGCCTTAGTTTAGATACCAGATAAAGGCAACTTCCCTCTTTACATCCTTTACTGGTTAGCAGATAGACATGGAACAACTGAAGAAGCAGAATAGGAATTGGGTTTCGGGAACATGAACTCAGTTTAGACCCTGCCAGCAAGGAAGTTGTTCCTGAGATGTCTGTGCTCAGAAAACTCTTCCTCTCTCCTAACACTGTCAATATTAGCAAAAGAGAAATAACTTAATATCCATGACTACAAGATAGAGAATATTCACTTTATTAAAATCAAGATAATGACTCTACCATTCTGACTGTTTGAGAGTCAGTTAGGCCAAATATTCTATAATTGATCTGTTATAGGTGCTGAAAGTAGAATGTGAGACATTACACAGAAAATACACTTTCTATAAAAATAAGTTACCAAAATGAGATATATGTGCATATAACTCAAGAGACTATATTCTTGAGAGTCCAAATGTCTTTAACTAATGACTCCAACTTTGGCATGCTTCATTTCATGGTTTAGCAGCAAGGGTCGGATCTGTCAGCTGAAATTTGAGTGCTTAATATGAGATGATGTCCTGGTACTGCTCTATCTACCAAGGGAGACCCATCACCTCCACTCTCTGAGTCTGTCTTTTCTGCTAAGCATCTATGGGATGGCAGGTAAGAAAAAAGGGGGTAAAGGCTTCTAAGTATTGGGGAACATTCTGGATCACATTAGCAGCAGAGGCCTCCTACGCTTTCTGTAGTCAATGACCTACAACCAGGATCTGTCAAGAGATAAAAGAAGCAATCACTGGACAGACATTTCTGTTTGTTTTTAAAATGTTGACATCTTGGTATCAAAGATCCCTCTGATGTTAATAGTGTCAGACAGAGGTAGCAGAGAGGGGATAGGCAAATTTTGCTTCATAGATGCTTTAAATTATAGAAATTTCGCACAAATGTCAGAATTTCTGGCTTGTCTTTAGCATGCTCAGGTCTTCAGGTATCTAACCCATAGCTGTGTCCACAGCCTTTGCTTATAGAAATCAGCATGAGTGCTGTGCTGCTGTACTCTGTGGTTTTACATTTGCTTCCCTTAAAAGGTATTTCTCACAACTGTAGACATGTGAGTCTTATTCAACAGATATTTGCTTGCTCTAAGTTTTAGGGCACTTGGAATACGTTCTTCAGTAAAACTGACAATTTTCATGGCTGCCTTTGGCCTTATATTTACTAGAGTGAGATTCTCTATAGATGAGTACCATATTTATTACAGTATATTTATATTTATATACATCACCTTGAGGGTGCCTGAAGAAGTTTCTGGTGATAAAGTTTCTGGTGATACACTTTTGAGACTAGTTGCCTGTTGGCCGCTTAGGTGATAATAGTACATGCCGCAGGAGCTGTGCACAGGTTCTCAGGCAAGGGAGAATGTCCAGGGCTTTTCTCCTTGGTGAATCTTCTCATGAGTCCAAGGGTTTCTATTGTGCCTGAAGGACTTTCATACTTGTAGCATGTGAAAAGCATCTCGCATGTGGTTTACCTAATGCTCTTATGGGTCTGTGCCTTATCCCTGTGACTTGGCTGACAGGTGAGAAACAGTAAAAATACAAAAAACAAACAAACAAACAAAAAACAATAATGGGACATTCCTTACATTTATATGGAATTGGTGTGCCAAAGGAAATCTTTGTTGTTGTTCCTAACACGTGAAGTTTTTTTCTTCTTATCTCTCTGATGGATGGAGACAGGCTCAGGGGAGATGGGTTTATGTTGGAAATAAACCCTGACTCTACCTCTCTGGGGACATCTTGATAAAGATTTCCCTTTAGTAACCCTTTCTGGGACCTATGGCCCTTAACCTGGATTCTCATCAATAGTATCTCCTTCTTCTGATCTAGGGTGGTGTTCTCCTCACATACTATGTAGACAATCTCTTTGGTTTCACAGACTAACAGTACTGTCATGCTTTTAATGATTTGAGCATACAAGTTTCAAAAAATAAACAAATACAATATGGAACATAAAAGTTAAGTTGCTTATGTTTATTTAAATTATAATGTTCTTAAAGTGACTGAACTAGATTACATTTAGTTTAAAATTTATTTTTCTGCTGACCTTTCATTAATGTGAGTTTGGAAGCATGGAGTACTATTATAAGGACTATGGTACAATAATACAGACACAGTGCTTTGAACTGATCTTGCAGTCAAGCAAATGAAATGTGGAAAATGACATCCCATTACATTGATTGATTATGCCATTTCAGTACTGGCACTGCATTTTAAGGATAAGGTTAGAATGAATTTTCAGCACTTTAGTAAGCATAAGTTTAGCAAACAGCCCCCTTTTTGTGGGTGTTGGGGTGAAAATTAATTTTGAAAATGCTCATAAGATGCTAAAAGACTATAAAATCAAATGCTTGCTTATTTTAAAAGAAGTTAAAGTATTACTTTAATCATGAGAGTTATAGTATATATAGTACTATATATCATTCTTTTATAATTATAAAAGTACTTAAAATCATCCACAAGTACCGGAAGCAATCCTGTATACTATCACTGAAGGAAGACAAACAAACAATCCAGCTGCAAAGGGTTATTCAATTTATAATGGTAACCAGCCCTCATGATACGTTGGTGTAATCATCATATTTTTTTGTTGAAAAACATCATTATTTGTTTGGATTTAAGGCCCACTCCATGAGATGGACCCCATGCCCAAATACTGCCCATGTAGTCAAGAACCTGAGACTAAATAAGCCATGAATATAAGAAACAAGTAAATAATATTGTTCTTCCAAAGAAACTAAGCAATGAAATGACTCCTAATGGCATTCTGCTATACCCATATGTTAGTGTCTCACTCAGCCATCATCACAGAAGCTCCCTTGGGCAATAGGTGGAAACAAATAGAAGGACATATAACTAGACGATGTACAGAGAGTGAGAGACTGTGGAACACCCAGTCCTCAATGGGATACCTTCATCAAACCCCTCCCTTACAGGCTCAGGGAATTATACAGAAGAAGAAGCAGAGAGATTGCAAGAGCCATGGGGGAGTGTGAGACAAAGGAAACTTGTAGAGACAATGGAATTGTAGACAAGACAATGTCTTGTAGAAACAATGGAACATATGAACTCAGAGAGACCAGAGCAGCAGGAACAGTCCTGTATAGATCCAAACGAGGTGGGGGGTCTCAGTGCTGAGATGGGGAAATATAACTGAGCTCCCATTCCTAACTAACCAAGAAGCTATTTCCAGTTGACAACTGCTCACATTAAAAAAAAAAAATTATCCAAGGGAGTCTCTGTGGGTATACAGACCACACTTAAGGACAGTCTCCATGCCATACAAAACAAAATCAATAGTAGTTTTGGAGATTTTTTTTTTGTCCTATATTGTTTTCTTTGGGTACTTTTACCTTACTGGTCTTTTGCTTGTATACAGTTTCTGATTTTGTGTTTTCTTTGTGAGTGTGTATGTATATCTGTACATATACAGTTCAGATTTTTTTTGTTTGTTGCTTTTGCTTGTTTGCCAGTCTGTTTAGTTCTTTTAATTCTTTTTATTATTTGCCTTTTTTTAACAGGAGAGAAAGTTGAAAGGGTGTAATGTAAGGAAGATATGGGAAGAGAAACTGTGATCAGAATAAAATCGTATGAAACATACTTTATTTTCAATAAAAATAATATCATAATGAAACCCATGTTCTACAACTTATTCATGATAAAGAAACAAATCACCCATGAAGTTGGCATAGAGGTAAATGTATTTATAGTATGTAATCATAAGCTCATGGATGCTAAGATATACTCCCAGGTTATAACATTTTGTTAGCTAGGACTGCATAGTAAATTTTGAGACTCAGCTTTCAGGAAACTATAGCAATAAAACAATGTAACAATTGAAGATTTAAACAACCATTTAAAGCCTACTGTGTCCAAGAATAAATTTATAACAAGCAAATTTCCCATTTTGATGTCTCCTTTGCAGTAACTAGAGTCTGAGACTTGTATAATATAATATGTACAACATCCTCATAAGAAAACAGGAAAATTTCTAACTTTCTAATGCTCTAAGCACCATATTTTTTAAGTGCATCAAACTCAGGACCTCACACATGTTAGGCAAGATCTCTAGCACTGAGCTATCCCTTTAGTTCTTACCCCATATTTCAATGTAGCTATTGCTCATGGATTACTAGATTGGATTAAATTCATAACATATCACTGTGGTGAAGGGTTTCCCAGTTGGACACCGTGGCATCTTGGAAGAGATGAATCTGTGTTGTGGGGAGTGGTTCTATATATTACAAGATATTTAATTGCGAGAACTGGGATCCGGGGGGGGGTGAGGGAGATGGAGTCACCAACCCAGGAAACAGAGACCTGAGACCAGCATAGAGTGCAGATCTACTTATTTGTGCAGCAGCAAGTATTTTTGTAAGCCGTCGGCCCAATGGGGAGTGGACACAAGCTCTGAGGTAGCCACCCATCTTACTATCTACTATGGGGAGGTGCCAGGCTGCCAGCACATGAGGGGATTTCCTTGCAGATGTGGGAAGCAGCCACCGACTTGTACTGGGCCCATTTTGAGGTTCTTACTAGTTTGCTATAATCCTCTATTTCGTATTACACAGTTTGCCAGTGGACCTGGGCAGTCATACTGTTAGAGCAATATGGAAGCCTCCTTCACTGTTCACTGGGCCCCACACCCATGTATAACAATAATTTAGCCTTTAGATGTCTGTATTAATGAATGCTCCAGTAATGAAGACAGAAAAATGAATTCAAATACTGACAAAGTTTCTAAGAGATAGCAGCAAAAGCACTTCTCATTGCTAATCACTGTTGTACTTGCTTGGGTGCCCCAGGCAATAAAACTGTAGAAAACAAAAGTCTATCACCTTTCTCTCCATCTTGGTGTTGGCACTAGAGAAGGGAAGGCAAGGTTAGAATGAGGTGTCCAGTGCTTTAGTAAACATGAGGCTTACCTACGAAAGCCCCATTTCTACCACTTTTAAGGTAAAAGCAATTTTGACTAGATAAAGCTAAACCTGTGTAAGAAACCTGGCATCACTGTGCCTTAGGAATGACTGGCACAACCAGAGATATTAAAACTACAATCAAGTGAGAGCATTAGAAGGAGGAATATTCCTTTTGTAGCTGTAGGAAAAAATCAAAACTTAGTAAAGTAAAACCAGAGGAATTCTCAGTCAGGACTTCTTGGAGGGAAGCAATACTCCAGGCCAAAACAGAAACTGATGCCCTAAATATTTTTTTATGTCTTTATTAGGAATTGATGGTCAAAAACTGTGAATTAGGATTAAGGAGCTATGGTTTTTAGTTTCTATTTTTGTCAGAATTTTATTGCTTACATTTTTGAGGGTCTCTAGAACTATTACTGGTTACATGAGTCATTTCCTGGATACTAGAATAAGACTCCCCACTTTTGTTCCCAGTTGCTTAACAGTGCTCATATTGACATGGGACTTCATTCAGTATGCTCTGCCAAATGCATTTGAAGTTTTGGCCTCTCCTCCCATGGTGCTGGGAAAGGACTTGAAAGCATGCTTTTAAGAACAGTTTAATTGATAGATTTAGGGTTGATCTTTAAGTAAGGTCTTGAGGGAATGCATGCAAATATTGCCAAATACAGATGAGAAGTTGAGACACTGATATATGTATAACAATAACCTGCATGTGTTACACATTTGGGTCATAACTGGCATCTGAAAACCTAGGTATTTGATCTAAAGTTCATGTTCTATTATTTCATCATGTTACTGTTTCATTGTCCTGTTACCTATAAAATAACAAGACTCTTTCATTCACAATTATGCATATTATATATCTATGTGTCAATTTGACATATTGCACACCAACCATTACCCATATTATGCATTTTCTGAAATAATATGCTCATCAGTTGGTAGGCAGTAGACTAATGTTAATGCAAGAAGAGAAAAGCAGTAAGTAAAAGACTTCAAAGTGTCAGATAATATTTGGAAAAGAAATCTACTCATTATTTATTCATGTATCCATATATCTATCTATTCATTAATTCAACACAGCATATTAAGCCAAATGCATACTAATTTGCATGTTATTGACTGGCATCACTTCCTGCTTTCATGGTAAAAGCTACACAAAGCAGGCTTATGAGAAAATCAAGTGTAGCCTTAGACTGGCCATGGAGCCACCTGTTGCTTAGCAACAGTGATTTAGACTGAGAAATGTATCATTAGATGTTTTTTTTTTTTTCATTACATGAGCCTCTTAGATTATACTTACACAAGGATGAATGATATATACCTAAGTTTTCTGGCAGGAGGTGTATGTGTTTATGTGTATGTATACATATGCACATTGAATGTATAGTAAAGTATATTGCTTCTAGAGCAATAATAACCAAAACATGAGATTAAATGATGCAATTTCACAGTGGGATAAACAAAATCTTAGTAGCTGCTGTTTTATGTTACAACATTCTATTTTATGATAATTTTTTCTTGTATAACTGGAAGTAAACTCTAAAATGTCAATACAAAACACAGCATAGTAAACAGATAAAGTTGTCATATACCCAATTATTACCAGTAGTATGTACTGTACATAATTAACACATGTTACTTATTTAAAGGCCAGAAACACTGTAGGCTTGTTTGTTAAAGCATTATTGCACACATGAGTAAAATGGTGAATGAACATGTTAGGGTAGACACAAGGTCACTAGGCAAAAGGAAGTTTTTAGCTCCCTTCTAATTTAAATATTAGAACCCCTATTTGTGCGGGGCATGTGGAAAACATGAACGATGACCAAATCTTGAATCTTCTATCATTCAGAAGAAGAGAGAAAGAAATTTTGTGACAGCCTTAGAGATATGTATATGTTATATGAACTTAGTGATTGCTTCCAACATAGCCAATACATCTTTATGACTTTGTGAGTAGTTAAATGGATATTAAAGAGCTTCTTTAAGTACAATGTCATCTGTCCTCTGTTTGTTGTAGTTATTTTGTTGTTTGAAAAGAAAATAAGCACTATATTAGGAGACTATATTAAGATATTTCAGGCCTGAGGACACTGGGTATAGCCAGGTATACAAGATGGAGCTGGATACTCCTGGTGTATGAGGACTGACAGCTTCCAGGGAGCACCCACTCTCACCAGTGGACTAGTCGTCAAGACAGAAACTTAACAGAGAAGTAATAAAACTAAGAGACATCATGAGTCAAATGAACCTAATATATATCTACAGAACATTTCACCCAAACACAAAGCAACATAACTTCTCAGCACCTCACAAAACTTTCTCCAAGATTGACCATATACTTGATCATAAAGCAAGCCTCAACAGACAAAAGAAAATTGAAATTACTCTTTGTAGCTTATCAGATCACCATGGATTAAACCTGAACTTCAACAACAGAAACAACAGAAAGTCTACAAACTCATGAGAATTGAACATCTCTCTACTCAATGACCACTGGCTCAGGGAAGAAATAAAGAAATTAAAAACTTTCTAGCATTCAATGAAAATGAAGGCACAACACATACAAACTTATGGAACACAATGAAAGGAATGCTAAGAAGCAATTTCATTGCAGTAAGCATTTTCATAAAGAAATTGGAGTGATCTCTTACTAGCAATTTAAAAGCACATCTGAAAGTTCTAGAACAAACAGAAGCAAACACATACAAGAGGAGTAGACAGAAGCTAATAATCAAACGCAGGGCTGAAAACAATATATTAGAAACAGAGAGAACAATAGAAAGAATTAATGGAATCAAGAGCTGGTTCTTTGAGAAATCAGCAAGATAGATAAATCCTTAGCCAAACTAACTAAAAGGCAGATAGACAGTATCCAAATTAATAAAATCAGAAATGAATAGGAGGATATAACAACAAACACCGAGGTAATCCAAAGAATCATGAGGTCTTATTTCAAAAGGCTGTACTCTACAAAATTGGAAAATCTAAATACTTGATCTAAATGGTTGATTTTCATGATACATTCTACTTTTCAAAGTTAAATCAGGATCAGATAAGCAAATTAAACAGTCCCATAAGCCCTAAGGAAACAGAAACAGTTATCAAAATTTCACAACCAACAAAAGCCCTGGTGAAAATGGTTTTAGCACAGAATTTACAATATATTCAAAGAAGAGCTAATACCAACACTCCTCAAGCAATTCCACAAAATAAAAACAGAAGGAACTTTGCCAAGCTCATTCTATGAAGCCACAATCACTTTGATACCTAAACCACATGAAGACTCAACTAAGAGAATTTCAGATCAATCTCCTTCATGAACATATATGCAAAATTACTCAATAAAATACTGGTAAACCGAATCCAGTAACACACCAAAAATATCATCCACCATGATCAAGTAGGCTTCATCCCAGGGATGAGGTATGGTTCAACATATGAAAATCCATCTATGTAATCCACCATATAAACAAACTGAAAACAACAACAACAACACATGATCTTTTCATTAGATGCCATAAAAGCATTTGACAAAATCCAACACACATTTATGATAAAAATCTTGGAGAAATCAGGTATACATTGCCGATAAGTAAACATAATAAAATCCATATACAGCAAGCTGATAGCCAACATCAAATTAAATGGAGACAAACTTAAAGCATTTCCACCAAAATCAGGGACAAGGCAAGGCTATCCACTCTCTCAATATCTCTTCAATATAGTACTTGAAGTTCTAGCTAGAACAATAAGACAACTAAAGGAGATCAAGGGTATACAAAGTGAAAAGGAAATCAAATTAGCTCTATTTTCAGGTGATATGATAGTATATATAAGTGACCCCCAAAACTCTACTAGAGAACTACAGCTGATGAACACCTTCAGCAAAGTGGCTAGACACAAAATTAACTCAGAAAAATCAGTAGCCCTTCTTTATACAAGAGAGGAAACTCAAATGACAGAAAAACACTTAAATATTCAACATCCTTATGCATCAAGGAAATACAATTCAAAACTACTTTGAAATTCCATTTTATATATGTTAAAATGGCTAAGATCAATACAGCAAGTGATAGTTTATGCTATCAAGCATGTGAGGTAATATGAACGCTCATCCACTGCTGGTGGAAGTGTAAAATTGTTCAGCTATTGTAGAAATCAGTGTGGTAGTTGCTCAGGAAGATGGGAATTGATTTAGTTCAAGATCTAGATATACCAGTCTTGGCCATATGCCCAAAGGTCATTCATCCTACCATAGAGAGACTTGCTCAAACATGTTCATTGCTGCTCTAATCAGAATAGGTCAAAATGGAAAACAACCTAAGATGTTCCTTAACAGATGAGTGGGTAAAGAAAATGTGGTACATTTATACAAAAATTAATAATTCCTAATTTAATACTCAGTCATTAAAAAATGAAATAATGAATTCTCAGCCAAATGGATAGAACTACAAAAAAATCCTGAGTGAGGTAATTTAGGCCCAGAAGTTCAAATATGGTATATATTCACTTTTTGTGTGTGGCTATTAGCTGTTCAGTCAATGACAATCAACATACAATTCTTAGAATCACAGAAGTTAGGTATAGAGAGGGAGTAGGTTGTACAGGTAAATCTCCCTAGGAGAAAGAAAGAAACAGAAGAGAAAGTTATAGATAGGCAGTGGTGGATACATTAATGGGAGGATCAAGTGTGTAGGGGAGGGAAGATGGGGATGAGGGAGCGAATACAGGAAGAGATAGCTAAAATGAAGTACCATTTGAGGAGTAATACAGAAACCTAATACACTAGAAACTTCCTAAAACATCCATATATGAAAGCAATCTAAAAGAAATGGTCAAACAATGGGGAGACAAAGCCCCAACTGGAATTCTCTTATCACCACATGAAGCATGCAGTGCTGGGAATTCGTTAAATCTAGTTGAGTTGTTAACCAAAGGTGTCCCCTGGAAAACCACATACAACCTAGGCTGTTGCCAACACTATAAGTTGCTCTCCAGAAATTGACAAAAAGACCCTAATCCTGAACACAAACACTGACACAAATCATTGAACATGAATGAGTAGAGCTGGTGCCTACATAGAGGCTTCTCCCCCACTAGGTTGTGTCTTTGGTACAAAAATGTACTCTGCACATTGCAAAAGGAGAAATGTAAATACTAATTCAGCCATAAAACCCTGGGTCTACATTGGTGTCTGTAAGTGCCAGAACTTGTTTAATCAAAAATTTTATACATTTATCAGAAACAGAATACAATTGAGGTTGCCAGGTTCAATACAATTGTAGTTGTCAGTATAAAATGACATTTGCAAGTTATACAGTGTATATAAGATTAATGTCTAAGACTAATTGTCCTGTCAGACTTCTATATGTTTTGATGACTTTTAGGCAATCCAGAGAAACACAGGCAGCCTGATTGAGTCACTGCATGAGAGAGTGCCTTATTTCTTAGGAACTGAAAGGTACACAGTGCCCCAGGCCATGGATACTATCCTGAGAAACCCATGACACATGTCTGTCAAGGCATCTAGACAAGGCCAATTTATGATTCCCTGAAGGTATTCTGTCTGTAAGATATGCTGGGAAAATGGTGGCACAAAGCTTATGGGAATAACCAACCAATAACAGATTTGACTTAAAGCATATTCGAAAAGATAGAGTCAGCATCTGACACTGTTTATGTGACCAAACATGTTACATTAGATAGCCCAGAGATCTAGGATATGATTAAATACTACTGTTGTACTAAAAGAACATAGCAATAAAATGATTCCTAATGGCTTTCTGTTATACTCAGAGATCAGTGCCTCCTCAGGCATCATGAGAGAAGCTTCCTCTTATGGGAGATGGGAGAAAATATCCCACATCCAGACAATCTGCTGGAAGTGACAGACCTTGGAATACTCATCCTTATCCCTACATGGGATGTCTCCATCAAATCCCTTCTCTTAGGGCTCAGGGAATCCTGAAGAAGAGAAGGCAAGAAGAACATAAGAGCCAGAAGGAATGCAGGACATTAAGAAAACATGGCCCTCTAAAAACAACAGTATTGTTGCACTTAAGAGTTCACAGACACCAAGACAGCATTCATAAGGTTGGCATGGGTCTGCATCAGATGGGGTTCTGGAGCTGAAAGAAGTGGACACATGCTCCATCCCTAACCCGGAAGCCTTCTCCAGTGGAGAAAGACTTGTAAATGAAAATTTAACTTTCTCTAAGGAAACAAACAAGTCTTAAGGGTAGGTAGGCTGCCCAGTAGTAGATGGCCAACAGAAAGTGAACTCAATGGCATCTTGGAGGTTCCCTGTCTCATAATGTTATGTCAGGGCTTTTACTTTTTTCAAATTTTATCTTATTTTCGCTTTATTTTATTTATCTATATACATTTTTTCTAATTCTACACATTCTTTGAATATATATTATGGCTTTCAGTTTAATGTTTTATTGGATTCTTGAGGGTCAAATGAGTGGGTTCCTGCATCTATATCTGTTTCTTACACCTTTTCTTGGGTTTTCCTTTTCTTTGTCTGTTTTGTTCTATTCCAATGTGTTAGTTTTTGTTTTATCTTGTTATATTTTTTAGAAAATTTGTATTATTTTATTTTAGTATTATCTCTTAGAAGACAGTGTATTTTCTAATGAGACAGAAAGAAGGTAGTTCCTAATGGAAAGGGGGGGAGGAGGAAGTGGGAGGTATAGAGGAAGAGGAAACTGTAACTAGTATATATTATATGATGAAAATGTATTTTCAATAAAATGAAAAAAAAGAACAAAAAATGGCAGACGTAGAAATAATTTATTAAATTACTTACCAGTATTTATATAATAGTTAATAGGTCGATGGTATCAATCCTTAACCTGCCATATAAATAAACACAGACACCTGATGGATCTCAGCAAGTCTTACCTGAATTAAGTAATCTTGGCCCATCTAAGATAGCTTATTCTATTCCACAAATAAAATCCCATATATACATATATTTCCATTGTCTGTTATTCTCCATACATTGCAGATGTTCCAGGCCCCTATGGCATGATCTTCTTCCATCTATCCCTCAAATAGCTTCTTCTTCCCATAATCACTCTCTGCTCCTCCAGAGCCTGCAAACCTTTTCCCCACATACCTCTCTATCCAATCACAGTCCTCAGCACTTTATTAAAGACAATCAGAGACAATGGTTGCAAGCAAATAAAAGACAGCAACTAAGATTCTGGGAGCAATTAATTAATATTTAGAATGCTTAACAGACTACTGCACCAGGCAAATGTTCAAATACGTAGTTCCCAGTAGGTAGAACAGTTTGGAAAGGATTAAGGTACATGGCTTTGTTGGTATAGGTGTGTCACTGAGAGAGAGCTTTAAGGATTCAGTGTGCTCTTTGTTTCCTGCTTTTGGTCTAGAATTTCTGCCACCAAGTCTTCATTTAACCATCATGGACTACAGGCCCAATTAAACTATTTGTTTCATTAAAAGTAATCAATCAGAAATTCTAATAGTCAACAAAAATATAAAAATGGTAGTACCATGCTGTTTTTATTACTATTGTTCTGTAGTATAGCTTGGAATCTGAGATGCTGGATACCTCTAAATTTTTTTATTGTACAAGATTGATTTAGCTATTCTGGTTTTTGTGTTATTCCATATGAAATAGAGAATTGTTATTTCAAGGCCTATAAAGAATTGTGTTGGTATTTTGATAGGACTTGCATTGAATTGGTATATTGCTTTTAGTAGGACGACCATTTTTATTCTGTTGATCCTACTTATCCATGAGCATGGGAGATCTTTTCATCTTCTGATGTCCTGTACAATTTCTTTCTTCAAGGACTTGAAGTTCTTGTCCTACTCTCACTTGCTTGGTTAGAGTTACCCCCAGGTATTTTATGTTGTTTGTGTCTATTGGGAAGGGTGTTGTTTCCCTAATTTTCTTTCTCAGCCCATTTATCTTTTGTATAAAGAAGGACTCTGATTTTTTTAAATTAATTTTGTATCTAGCTACTTTCCTGAAGATTTTTCTCAGTTTTGGGAGTTCTCTGGTGGCATTTTGGGGGTCACTTATATATACTATTACATCATCTGAGAATAGGGATACTTTGACTTCTGTTGATCAATGGAATCAAATTGAAGACCCAGAAATAAACCCACACACCTATGCTCACTTAATTTTTGACAAAGAAGCCAAAACTGTACAATGGAAAAAGAACAGTATCTTCTACAAATGGTGGTGGTATTACAAAATGTCAACATGTAAAAGAGTGAAAATAGACTCATATTTATCATCTTACACAAAACTTAAATCCAAGTGGATCAAAGACCTTCACATAAAGCCAGACACACTAAATCTAATAGAAGAGAAAGTGGGGAAAAGCCTCAAACTCATTGGCACAGGTGACAACTTCCTGAACAGAACACTGCTGCTCAGGTTCTAAGACCAACAATCAATAAATGGAACCTCATGAAACTGAAAAGCTTCTGTAAGGCAAAGGACACTGTCATTAGAACAAAATGACAACCTAAAGATTGGGAAAAGATCTTTACCAACCCTACATCCAACAGAGGGCTAATATCCATAATTTATAAAGAACTCAAGAAATTAAACATCAAGAAACCAAATAATCCAATCAAAAAATGGGAAACACAACTAAACTGAGAATTCACAAAAGATGAACTTCTAATGGCTGAGAGACACTTGAAGAAATGCTCAAAATTCTTAATCATCAGAGAAATGCAACTCAAGATGACTCTGAGATTCCATCTCACACCTGTTAGAATAGCTAAGATCAAAAACTCAAATGACAGCACATGCTGGAGAGGTTGTGGAGAAAGGGGAACCCTCCTCCATTGCTGGTGGGAGTGCAAACTTGTACAATCACTGTGGAAATCAGTGTGGCGATATCTTAGAAAACTTGGAATAGGTCTATCTCAAGACCCAATCATACCACTCCTAGATCTACATCCAAATGATTCCTCATCAAACTACAAGGACATCTCAACTATGTTCATAGCAGCATTATTTGTAATAGCTAGAAACTGGAAACAACCCAGATATCCCTCAACAGATGAATGGATTAAAAAAAAAAAAAAGTATGGTATATTTACACAATGGAATGCTATTCAGCCATCAGAAACAAGGAAACCATGCAATTTTCAGCCTAATGGATGGATCTAGAAAACCTCATCCTGAGTGAGCTATCCCAGACCCAGAAAGACTCACATGGCAGAAATTCCCTTATAATTGGGTTTTAGCCATATAGTATAGGATAACTATCCTACAACTAACAGACCAAAAGGAACAAGAACATAGACTTTGTTACCTGTTAGTGGGAAAATTTGCCCTAGTAGCACTGCCATTTAGGCCCGCAGTGAAAGAGGAAGCTCTTAGCCCTCATATGACTCCTGCACTTAAGGGGGCTGATATGTAGGGCACCCCACACTGGAGGAGTAGTATAGATGAGAGAAGGGGGAAATGGTGGGAGGATGGGACCGGGAGGGGTGGAGGGAGGGGACTAAGATGGAGATGTAACTTGAAGTAATAGATAAACATTAAAAGAAATTTATATATAAATAATTTGTATCATTATCCATGAGGGGAAATTCAGAACTGTAAAAGATATGATTTCATATTGACATATTTTTCTGTGTATTTGCTATACCATCTGTTGCTCCCAAATGTCTACAGGGATTTCTACCCAATTCTAGCCCATGTAGCTCCTGAATAAATGACACAGAGACAGCATATTTTATTAACAAGCTCTTCACAGTATGCTGGGCAGGTTCTGATATATTCTAACCTGACTATGTTGTTAATACCCAGATAAATGCCCTGTTACTTGCCATCTTAGACTTGATCTGGCTTTCTCTGTTCTATGCGCATCCTCAGGGCAAACATCTTGGCCACATGCTCATGGTTGATACTCATGGTCCATCCTGCCTAATGGCAACCTCCTCCTCTTCTTTGTTTACTCTCTTTCCCTCATGTTCCCTACCTGAGACCTCACACTCAATGGGAAGTCTCACCTTCTTCTTTTGTCTGCCCGGTCACATGCTCCAGTCTTTTTTTTAACCAATCAGAGATAATTGGGGAGTGTTCTTTATAGCACATTAGACATTACAATGTCTATGTCCAGACTGCAACCTAATCTTGGGATGCACAACTCAGCATCTGAATATACAGTGCATAAGACCAGTCCGCAAGATCTCATCTCAGAATGGGCAGTGATCCAACATGATAGTAACAAGCACTGGAGGAGGAGGTGATGATAAAAGAATACCTACCTGCTTTTGATGGGAGTGTAAGTTCGGGCTGCCATTAGGTACAAAAGTGCACTGTGTGGCACTTCTTCAAGTTGTGAAAAATTAAGGTACCATTTGATACCAGGTTTTGCACTCCTAAGTACACACCACAAAGGATGAGAGATGTTTGTGTGCTTGTGTTTACTGCAGTACTATTTTAAATAACTGTCTAAGTTAATGTTCTAGTGCTGAAGGAAGACTCCATGACAAAGGTAACATATAAAGGAAGACATTTAATATGGAGCATCCTTAGAATTTCAAAGGGTTAGTTCATTATCATCATGGTGGGGAGTGTAATGGCAGGCAGGCTGGCAGCGATAGTGTAGAGAGTTATGTAGGAGCACACATAAATCTGGTCTGCAAGTTCCAAGGAAAGAGAGAGAGAGAGACTGGACCCATTATGAGCCAAGGAACTTCAAAGCCCACCCCCAGTGACACACCTACTTTTTTTTCCTTTATTTTTTATTTCTTCAAGTTACATCTCAACTGCAGTCCCTTCCCTATTCCCCCCTCCAGTCCCACCCTTCTGCCCTCAACCCTCCATCCTTTCCCCCCGCTTTTTTTAAGTTTAAGGTATATTTTATTTCCCCCTACAGTTTCCCCTTTCAGTCCAACAAAAGGCTATTTCTCTTATAATAATAAATACAATACAAAACAACAGAGGTAATTAGGTCACAGTTATGAGGGTTATATGGCTTAGCGTACATTTCCAATGTCCAGTCCATATGTATTTGGCACCTGACTTTAACATTCTACTATCTAACCATCTCCATGAGTTTAAAGTTCTATATCTAACTCAACATTCATACTAACTTGCAACACAATTTTAAAAGTATCTTCTTAGACCTATAACACTCTCTTGACTCCTAAACAACTCAAAATTTAATTATGAGACTCGAGCTATCTGTTCTTCAACCACCTCAGAGACCTGAGAGGGATAAACATACCTGATTTTATAGGAAGTACAGGGCCTGCAGCTTCCAAAACTAAGAAATGACATACCAGTGGCTGCCTGGACAGTTCACATTTTCTCTCCATACATTACAGCAACGATCTTCAGTCGTTTGGCCCCGTTTCTCTGACAGACATTGATTGTAGAGCAGGGGTTATGAAGGACTTGCCTACCCTGTCTTGGCAGAGATAGGCTGTCGACTTATCTGCTTCCAGGTTTTGTCCTTTTTGGACAGCAGTCTGTCTACAGTTGGAGCAAGGGACTATTCCTACCAAGAGATAGGCTTGTGACTAATTCAATCATCTCTCACTGGAGATTCTTCGATGTTCATCTTCTACCTGCGGTAGAATAGAGGGTGCTGTCAGGAGTTGATATGTCTTGATATAAAAAAATCTAAAGTTACGAAAACATCTTTGAATGCCATATTCTGCAGATCTCTTGAGGGTTTTGAAGAGGCCCTATCTATCTCTTATATTAGGGTAAGCAGATGTTGCTTGTCTCTTAGCAGGTTTATTTCTGATTAGCTTAGAAAATAACTATAATAGGCTGTCATAGTACCTAAAAGAATGACCGGCTTGCATAACTATTAGTTTGCATTTCTTAATTATCCTAAACACTTTATGACAATTAGTAGTAAAAGGCTGAAACATCACATTAGATTTTTTTCTTTACCTTCTAACCATTCCATACCATTTCTCTGGGGTGGGGTGTCCTTATATAACAGTCCCTCATCTCAGTTGAGCGGTTCTGTGATGGCCAAGAGCCTCCTCATTCATTGGGGGTCTACGTGGCAGTACCATCGGTGAAAAGTGTCTCATTGCTCGGGAGAGAGAACTAAAAAACAAACAAACAAATAAGCAAATAGATAAAAAAGACTAAAAAATAGAAAAAAATATTTAAAAATATAAAAAATAAATAAATAAATAAAAATAAAAAATAAAAAGTCTTTGTCCAAGTTCCCTTTGGTGTGTTAGTTGTAATATCGATACTTTCTACTATATAGCTAAAATCCTACTATAAGTGAATAGATGCCATACGCATCCTTCTGAGTCTGGGTTAGCTCACTCAGGATGAGCTTTTCTTGTTCCATCCATTTGGCTGCAAATTGCATAATTTCATGGTTCCTGATAGCTGAATAATATTCCATTGTGTAGATGTACCACAGTTTTTTAACCCATTCTTCAGTTGAGGGACATCGGGGTTGTTTCCAGTTTCTAGCTATTACAAATAAGGCTGCTATAAACATAGATGGGGAGACTTCCTTATGATTCTGTGAAGAGGCATTTGGGTGTATACCCAGAAATGGTATGGCTGGGTCCTGAGGCAAAGCTATTCCAAGTTTTCTAAGATATTGCCAGACTGACCTCCATAGTGGTTGCACAAGCCTGCACTCCCACCAGCAATGGAGTAAGGTACCCCTTTCTCAACACCCTCGCCAGCATGTGCTGTCATTTGAGCTTTTGATCTTAGCCATTCTGACAGGTGTGAGATGGAATCTGAGTTGTCTTGAGTTGCAATTCTCTGATGATTAGGAATGTTGAGCATTTCTTCAAGTGTCTCTCAGCCATTAGGGATTCCTCCTTTGTGAATTCTCTATTTAGCTCTGTCCCCCATTTTTTGATTGGATTAATTGGTTTCTTGACATTTAATTTCTTTATTTTTCTTTTTTTTAATAATTTATTTTTTATTTCTTCAAGTTACATCTCAATCACAATCCCCTCCCTACGCCCCCCTCCAAACCCCCTTCCTCCCTCTTCCCCCTCAGCCCCCCCATCCTCTCCCCTTCTTTTTTTTTTTTTTTTTATTTTTTTAGTTAAAGGTATTTATTTTTCCCCCCAACAGCTCTCCCTTTCAGTCCAAATAATGGTTCTTTTTCTTATAACTATAAATACAATACAAAACAACAGAAATAAATAGGCCACGATTATAAGAGTTATATGGCTTAGCATACATTCCCAATGTCCAGTCCATATGTATTTGGCACCTGACTTTAACATTCTACTATCTAACCATCTCCATGAGTTTAAAGTTCTATATCTAACTCAGCTTTCATACTAACTTGCCTCATAATTTTAAAAATATCTTCTTAGATCCAGAACACACTCTTGATTCCTAAACAACTCAAAATTTAACTATGAGACTCTAGCTATCTATTCTTCAACCACCTCAGAGACGTGAGAGGGATAAATATATCTGATTATATAGGAAGTGCAGGGCCTGTAGCTTCCAAAACTAAAAAATGACATACCAGTGGCTGCCTGGATTTAATTTCTTAAGTTCTTTGTAGATTTGGGATATTAGCCCTCTATCAGATGTGGGGTTGGTGAAGGATTTCTCCCAGTCTGTAGGCTGCTGTTTTGTTTAAATGACAGTGTATTTTGCCTTACAGAAGATTTTCAGTTTCATGAGGTCCCATTTATTGATTGTTTATCTCAGGTCCTGAGCTGTTGGTGTTCTGCTCAGGAAGTTGTCGCCTGTGCCAATGAGTTCGAGGGTTTCTCCCACTTTTTCTTCTAGTAGATTTAGTGTGATCGGCCTTATGTTAAGGTCTTTGATCCACTTGGACTTAAGTTTTGTACAAGGTGATAAGTATGGGTCTAATTTCATTCTTTTACAAATGGACATCCAGGTGGACCAGCACCATTTGTTGAAGATGCTGTCATTCCATTGTGCTGTTTTGGCTTCTTTGTCAAAAATTAGGTGGCCATAAGTGTGTCGGTCTATTTCTGGATCTTCATTTCAATTCCATTGATCTACTGGTCTGTTTCTATACCAATACCATGCTGTTATTACAACTATTGCTCTGTAGTACAGCTTGAAATCTGGGATGGTGATACCTACAGATGTTTTTTTATTGTACAGGATTGATTTAGCTATTCTGGGCTTTTTGTTGTTCCATATGAAATTGAGAATAGCTCTTTCCATGTGTATAAAAAAATTGTGTTGGTATTTTGATAGGAAATGCATTGAACCTATATATTGCTTTTGGTAGGTTGGCCTTTTTATTATGTAGATCTTACCTATCCATGAGCATGGGAGATCTTTCCATCTTCTAAAGGCCTCTTACATTTCTTTCTTCAAGGGCTTGAAGTTCTTGTGGTACAGGTCCTTTACTTGCTTGGTTAGAGTTACCCCCAGGTATTTTATGTTGTTTGTGGCTATTGTGAAGGGGGTTGTTTCCTTTATTTCTTTCTCAGCCCATTTGTTTGTTGTAAAAAGAAGGACTTCTGATTTTTTTGAATTAATTTTGTATCCTGCCACTTTGCTGAAGGTGTTTATCAGCTGTAAGAGTTCTCTGGTGGAATTTTTGGGGTCACTTATGTATAATATATCATCTGCAAATAGGGATAATTTGAATTCTTCGTTTCCAATGCTTAGCCCCTTGATCTACTTTAGTTGTCTTATTGCCATAGCAAGAACTTCAAGTACTATATTGAAGAGATATGGGGAAAGTCCCTGAGTTTAGAGGAAATGCTTCAAGTTTCTCTCCATTTAATTTGATGTTTGCCACTGGCCTGGTGTATATTGCCTTTATTATTTCTAGGTACGGTCCTTGTATGCCCATTCTCTCCAGAACCTTTAGCATTAAGGGGTGTTGGATTTTGTCACATGCTTTTTTTGCATCTAGCAAGATTATCATGTGTTTTTTTTTTTTGTTTGTTTCATCTTGTTTATATGGTGAATGACGTTGATAGACTTTCTTATGTTGAACCATCCTGCATTCCTGGGACGAAGCCTAGTTGATCATGGTGTATGACACTTTTGATGTGTTCTTGAATTTGGTTTGCTAGTATTTTATTATTTTTGCATCTATGTTCATGAGGGAGATTGGTCTGAAGTTTTCTTTCTTTGTTGGGTCTTTGTGTGGTTTAGGAATCAGGGTGACTGTGGCCACATAGAATGAGTTTGGCAATGTTCTTTCAGATTCTATTTTGTGAAAGAGTTTGAAAAGTAATGGTGTTAGCTCCTCTTTGAAGGTCCGGTAGAATTCCATGCTAAAGCCATCTGGCCCTGGGCTTTTTTTGGTTGGGAGATTTTTAATGACTGTTTCTATTTCCTTAGGGGTTATAGGGCTGTTTAATCTATTTATCTGATCTTGATTTAGCTTCGGTAGGTGGAATCTGTCAAGAAAATTGTCCATTTCACTTAAGTTTTCAAATTTGGTGGAGTATAGATTTTCAAAGTAGGATCCAAATATTCTCTGGATTTCCTCAATGTCTGTTATTATTTCACCCTTTTCATTTCTGATTTTGTTGATGTGTGTTTTCTCCCTCTGTCTTTCAGTTATTTTGGCTAAGGGTCTGTCTATTTTGTTGATTTTCTCGAAGAACCAACTCTTGGTTTCATTGACTCTTTGTATAGTTCTTTTTGTTTCTAAGTTGTTGATTTCAGCCCTAAGTTTGATGATCTCCTGCCTTCTGCTCCTCTTAGGAGTGTTTGCTTCTTTTTTTTCCAAGTCACCCAGTTTAGCTGTTAATTCGCTAATATGAGCTGTCACAATTTTCTTTTTGAAGGCACTTAGTGCTATGAACATTCCTCGTAGCACAGCTTTCATTGTGTCCCATAGGTTTGGGTATGTTGTGTGTTCATTTTCGTTGGATTTTAAGAAGTCTTTGATTTCCTTCTTTATATCTTCCCTGACCCAGTGGTCCTCTAGTAAAGAATTGTTCAATTTCCATGTCAGTGTAGAGTTTCTGTTGACTCTTTTGCTATTGAAGTCCAGCTTTATTCCATGGTGGTCTGATAAGATACAAGGGGTTATTTCAATTTTCTTGTATCTGTTGAGGCTATCTTTGTGTCCAACAAAATGGTCGATTTTGGAGAAAGTTCCATGAGGTGCTGAGAAGAAGGTATATTCTTTTGTTTTTGGGTGAAACGTTCTGTAGATATCTGATAGGTCCATTTGGTTCATGATATCTGTTAGACTCATTATTTCTCTGTTTGGCTTCTGTCTTGATGATCTGTCCATCGCTGTGAGTGGGGTGTTGAAGTCTCCCACTATTAGAGTGTTTGGGTCGATGTGTGATTTAAGTTTTAGGATCGTTTCTTTTATAAATGTAAGTTCCTTTGTATTTGGGGCATAGATGTTCAAAATTGAGATGTCCTCTTGGTGGATATTTCCATTAACGAGTACATATTGCCCTTCTCTGTCTTTTTTATTAACTTCAATTGGAATTCTATTTTGTTTGATATTAGGGTGGATACTCTAGCTTGTTTCCTGGGTCCATTTACTTGGAAAACCTTTTCCCAGCCCTTTATTCTGAGATAGAGTTTATCTTCAATAGTGAGATGTGTTTCTTGTATACAGCAAAAAGATGGGTCTTGTTTACGGATCCAGTCTGTAAGCCTTTGTCTTTTTATTGGTGAGTTGAGTCCATTGATGTTGATGGATATTAGTGACCAGGGGTTGTTATTTCCCATTATTTTGGTATAGCAGGTCGTCTTGTGTTTCTTTTTGTTTAGTTGCTTTGGAGGCTTCTAGTTCCTCTTTTCTTGGGTGTAGTTATCTTCTCTGTGTTGGAATTTTCCTTCTAGGATCTTCTGTAGGGCTGGGTTTGTGAGGAGATATTGTTTGAATTTGATTTTGTCATGGAATATCTTGTTTTCTCCTCTATGTTGATAGAGAGTTTTGCTGGGTATAGTCATCTGGCTGGGCACCTCTGTTCTCTCAGGGCTTGTAGAGCATCTGTCCAGGCCCTTCTAGCTTTTAAAGTTTCTGAGGAGAAGTCAGGTGTGATTCTGATGGGTCTGCCATTTTATGTGACTTGGCCTTTTTCTCTTACAGCTTTTAATATCCTTTCTTTGCTCTCTACATTTGGAGTTCCTATTATTCTGTGGCGAGAGGAGTTTCTTTTCTGATCTAATCTGTTTGATGTTCTGTAAGCCTCTTGGATTTTTACTGGCATCTCTTTCTTTGGGTTTGGGAAGTTTTCTTCTATGATTTTGTTGAAGATATTTCCTGGACCATGGAGTTGGGAATCTTCTCTTTCCTCTATGCCTATAATTCTTAGGTTCTGTCTTTTCATTGATTCCTTGATTTCTTGGATGTTGTGGGTAAGAGAGTTTTTAGCTTTCTCATTTTCTTTGGATGTTGTACTGATTTCTTCCATCGAATCTTCCATGCCTGAGATCCTGTCTTCCATCTCTTGCATCCTATTTTTGATACTCACATCCATAGTTCCTGTTCTCTTCCCTTGATTCTCCATTTCCTCTTTTAACTCTGACTGTGTTTTCTTTATTGTTTCCATTTCTATTTTCATGTCTTGAATGGTATTGTTCGTTTTGTACATTTCCTTCTCGAGTTTGCTTGTTTTTGCCTGGAAATCTTTCATTGCTCTGTCCTCCTGTTCAAGCTGAGTCACCTTGGCTTGGAGCTCTTTAATGGTGTTATTCGTTGTTTTGACTTGTAAAATTGTGGCTTCTTTGAATTCCTTCATAGATTTAAGTTCTTCTTGAAGGGACTCTATCACTTTCCATAATGTAGAATTGTCATCGTTTTCATGTGTTTCAGCTGTGGTGAGGTGGTTCAGGCTGGATGGAATAGCGTTGCTCTGTTTTGTTGGAGTCATTTCGCTCTGTTTTTTTTTTTTTTTTTTCTTGTCTGGGGCCTCTGGCCATGTGGAACTTTTTAGCTGTCTTCTGGACCTTGGTCCAAAGGGGCACTTTGGTGTAGGAGTCGAGTTGCCTTACCCACCACCTAGGTGGAGACTTAACTAATCCAGGTTGTGGAGCTGTGTTCAAGTAAGCTCTGGTTCCCTGCCGGAAGGGCCAGTACTAGTACAAAAGTCCAATATACGACAGTTTCAAATATCTTGCACTTTCCCCAGGGTTGGTTCCTGTGGTGGATAAATCTGCCTTTCACCCCCAATAGCCTTGCCACTCCCGCGGCTTGGAAACTGTCCAGTGATGTCACAGCAGTGGGTTGCGATCTGCAGTCTGAAGGCACTTTGCAGCCAAGCTGCGCTCACTTCCAAGGGTTGCAACCTTTCGCCAGATAGCTGGATCATCTGTACCAGACCTGGGGGTGCCCAGCATGGTGGGGATTATCTCCATGGGATCTGAATCTACCTGCTGGGTTTTAGATTGGAACTTACCCAGAGTCTGTCCTGGTGGGGGATGAGGGGAATCCCGATTCCCCGGGACCAGTGGCTTCCTTGCTTGTCCGAGAGTGGGAAGGAGCATCCTGCCCAGGGACCACTCAGGGTCCCTGGGTAGTTGGGTGAGATTTAGAAGGGGTCGAGCAGTTTGTACAGCATCCTGCAACACTCGCTGCCCTGTGACTGTTAACCCCAAAATCAAAATACGTCCGCACAGGTCGCTGCCATCTTGGATCCCCATGCCACACCTCTTAATCCTTCCTAAACTGTTTTAACAATTGGGAACCAAGCATTTAAATATATCAGCCTGTGGTACCCTTCTCATTCCAACTTCCACAATAACTAAGTCATTTGAGTTATTATTTAGTCTAATTTATGGGACCTGCAGAGATGAAAATTCATTTTTAAAATGCTATTTTAGAAATTTTAAAATAGTCACTGATTGTTATGGTGTGCTACTAAAACAGGCTGAAGCATAGCACATATAAGAGACTTGTATTGCAATTATACAAAAATAGCATGCATAACTAATATATAAATTTTTATAAGTCATAAATATTTTGGAGGGTTACATGTACCACTCTAGCACCAAGTCAGTGAGGCAATATGGTCAATTTACTTTGGTCTGGGATTTTATTTAAAAAATGCAATTTTCTGTTATGTTAATTTAATTTATGTTAATTTTGTCCACTATACATTGAAGATGTTTTTTCAATTATCAGTAAGTTTTATAGAATAGCTGTATATCTGCAAAGTTTTATAACTTAAAATGTATCTTGCACTTATGATTTAACTTTATCCTTTGAAAATAACAGCATTTCTGTGTGTAGTGATAAGGTACTGTGGCCATCTCTGACTCACAGTTAGTTATTATGGGAGAATGCTGGGATTTACCGTTTTGAGTTGCTGCTACCATTGGTATCTAGAGTTGTAACTCTCCGTAAAGTCTAGGTGATGCTGCCCCTCTCTGGTCTTATGCATGTAGTTGAGGCCATGGTCAGGTATGTTCTTCTTGTTCTCATGCTGGATCACTCTTGGGTACCCTCTAGCCTCTCTTCATTTATGCAGCATCTTCCCACAAACAATGGTGTTAGAAAAATCAACAAAGTTTTTGTGGGGTAAGTCCTTGGCTTTGTCTGCACCTGAACTGTGAGTTTCTCTGATGTCTTTTGCCTCAGAGAAGATATAATGAAGCTTGAATGGGAGATTGTTGATGACTATTAATGATCAGTATTCATTCATATTAATGTCAAAGCTTAGTTACTCCTTAATCACCAACTTCCCCAAATAACCACACATGGAGACTATGATTTATTCAAGGCTAAACACTGAGCTGAGCATAAAATCTAGTCTACTATATAAATTATCCTCCACCCATCCAAATTCCCCATACTTGCTGTTCTTGTCTCCTCTGGAATATGTCCTTTCTCCTTCACTTCTGCTTTTTTAAATATATAATTTCAAAGTATGAATGGTTGTCTGAGCCTAAATTCCTAGTGTTAGTAGAGACAGTTCTTTGTGGAGTCCCAGGGAGAAACTGTTACCTTATTTTTTACAGTTTATTGAGGTTGCATGCACATCTTGGCTCTGACAACTCTGCTTCTATTATCCCATTGTCAAATGTCTTCTTGATTCTAATATTTTTACTTTTTTTCTTGTGAAGATCCTTATGGTCACATTATATATACTTTTAGAAAATATGGGTCATTTCCTCAACTGAAAAAGCCGAAATTAGTCACATGTGCAGAGAACCTTTGCTATTTAAGATAATATTTAGATGAATTTCAGTTTCTGGGGGTTACAGTGTGGAAATATTGGAAAGGCTGTTAATCAACTAACCTCCATCTGGCAGATGGTGAGGCTGACCTATCAGTATAAACTACTCTCACAATATATAAGAACCCTAGAGGTAAAATGAAAGAGAGAGAGAGAGAGAGAGAGAGAGAGAGAGAGAGATCACTTCACTTTCTCATATCTCACAAACACATGCTGCCCAGTCCCCATGAGAACTCAAGCCTTAGGGAACTTTGTTCCCCTAAGCAAAAACTCTAATCCCACCACTGGACCAGACTGGGTTTTATCATATATTTCTCTGTCTACTGCAGAGTGTTTTTGAATTGGACAGTCCCGTGTAAAACTTTCTCCTTTTTGGTTCTCTGTTCTATAGGAGATTCTAATCACATATTGTCATATGGTTACATGGGTACAGTCAATGTATACAGTCAATCTTTCAGTATTTACATATCCAAATCATACCAGCGAGAACTTTCAGACATAATTCACTGATTTAAGAACTCATCAATCTTATCTATTTCTGAAAAACTGACATTAAATGAAAAGCCATGACATTTCATTAAGCATTGTGCTGTGAAATTTAATGGAATAAATTCTGATGTTTCCCATCCAAACAAGCTAGCTCCTCGGCTATAGAAAGCATATGATATTCACAGCCTTCTTATTTATCCACAACAAATGGGAGATAGAACTACAGCTGGGATAAAATTTGGATGCACAGAAGGAAGCCTGTGAAAAAGGGCAAATAATACTACAATGATAGTGCTTATAAGTCCTAAAAGAGCACATTGGACTTCAATCTAGAATTTCTTTTTAATATAATTAGTTGACATAGCAATAGTTATGCATATTAATTAAATATGATTAATTTGGCTGATGTTCCTACTAGGTCTCTGGTAGAATCATTTAGTATACTTGGAATCCAAATGTGTTAAAAATAATCACATCTGAACCCTAAAATTGAATATCAGTTCTTATATTTATTTATATGGTAGAATTTTATTTTGAGAGAAATCTTGCCATATAAAGATATATTAACTTTTCAAAAATAAATATTTTGTTGTTACAGAGGAAAGGCTATATCTAGTGAATACTCATACTAAGTTACTGCATGAAGAAGTCTATATTAATTAACCAGAAACACTTGCCAAGCTCAGCAGACTGACAAAGGATACAAAGTCCCTGTAGGAGAATGTTCACTGTTTAGTTAGAGAAATCACAAAATAGGAACACTGAAGAGAAACAAATCAAAATGTCCTGATTAATGGGTGATACTTCTGAATAATGTATTTTGATTACATTGTGATTTTTAAACATTTTAATGATACAAATAACAAAAATTGTAACATGCACATTTATGTCATTTGTGTGGGTTAATTGGAAGCTACAGTAAACCCCTGGCTACAGCTGTCCCTTATCAAATTCAGAGCTATCTCTTAGACCTAGAAATCCTTATCGTCGTGTCACTTAAGTCATGTTTCTAATTGGAACTCAGATGCCACCATCTCTCCAGCCCAAGCCTAACACTTCTTCTAAATTGTAGCCTTCTAGAATGACTTACCTTAACCTATGGAGTCTAATAAACACCTTAGCAATGCTAAAGACACTTTAGGTTTTTGAATAGAAAGAAGACTCCATGCTTAATTGTATTTTCCTCACACTGTTACTGGGGAAATGGCACCTGGATCAAGGATCTGGGTGTGAGTGTCAATCTTGGTTGTTGACTTGACATTCCAGGGCAGAGGAAGCATCAACTGAAGAATTACCTCCAACAGACTGGCCCATTGGCATGTATGTGAGCCATTTTCTTGATTGCTGATTAATGTCCAAGCACCCAGCCCACTATGGGCAGTGCCCTTTGCATATGCCTCAAACTCTGCTGCCAAGCTGGTGCCAGGACATTAGGGAATATACCCCAATTTCCAGGGCTCACTACAGTTAGCAGGTCCTGAGCAGGCTCATGGTGGCCACATCTTAACATCTCACAGCAGTCTTCACTTGCTCAGCTTATGTTTTCTCTGTACAGGTCCCTTTGTCTGTGGCTTAGAAAGTGACCTCTGATCTAGTGTCCTGCATTTCTCTGCCACATGGGCTTGACTGGAGGTGTGGTCTCTTTTTTCAGCAATGTATACTAACAGAAGAAACAGACATGTAGCTCATGCTGCCTTGTTTCCCACTCTTCACCTCGCATATGCTGAGTCCCTCTTCTCTTTCTGTGTCCTTGGTATCTCACTGGCTCTTTACTACATTGTACACAGAACTCCTAACCTTAAGGGTGGTAAACTGGGCACTCTTAAAATGTCTCCTTGGAAGACTAGAAATTATATAGTTTAGTCACTCATGAATAAGGTTTAAAGTAAAAAGAAATAATTAAAAATAAATAAGCTTATAGAGCAGAATCATGAACATAATACAGGAAAAGAAAGTCTTTGCAATGGAACCTCGGATGTGTAAGGGCTCAACTAGATGTCCAATTATTTTCTTTACCTGAGTCCAAATGAAAAACCAAGCACCTCTGTTCCTAATCCAGGTGTGCACACTGTGTTTGGTCCAAACGTTGGAACTGATAATTTAATATTCACATTTAGAGTATCACAATTGCTCTATTACTTTTTATTATTTTGGATTAATTTCTTTAATTTTACTGAGATTCAAAGACAGATATATTTAAATTGGCATCCTTTTCTTTACCTTTTCTGAAAGTCCCTCAAAAATATTTTCTAGTCTATCTCAATACTATTTTGAATCTGTTCTCCAGACACAAATATTAACTTTTTAAACATGAAACATGATGCCAAAGTTACCCGAGTCTTGAGAACAAATATAAAGTATTTGTTATTTGTTTTATTTAGAATAAATGACAAAATTGATTTTTTTCCTTTCTTCCTGTTTTTAATCTTGAAAATTCTCACACAGTTTGAATCCCATGATTTGAACATTTTAAAGCTTTCTGGTTGTAATGAAATGATTTGAGTTCTGTTTACATAGCATTAAATTTTTATTACTTTTTTTTCTGAGGTTACACAATAAACTCTGTTGTGATTTTGTTCCTTTTCCCTGAAAGACATTAATCCACAGGCCTCATTCCTGGTTAATTTTACTTGGACTAGTGTGTTCTATTGAGAGACAACATGTTACCAACCTCAGAATGTTGTGGTGAGACAAATAGCTTTGAATATTAAAAGCAATGTAATTTGAAGGAATATATAACATCTGATATATTAAACTAATTTATTGGAAAAGAGCATATGACTGAAGTGTTTTATAGTCCAAAACAGCACTGATTCATAGAAAATTAGAAGAACCAACTGTGCTGATGAGAATAATATTGTTTGGCTTTTATGATGATGTAGGTGAGAAATTCAGAGCCATTTTAAGATTACTGGTTAATCTAGGCTTTTATTTATTTATTTTTTTTACTGACATTACCTTTTCTTGAAAATGCAATTATTTTCATCGACTTATCAGTTGCCTGGTATAACATTAAAATCCATCTACTCAGAGATTCAATCATGGATAATTTAAAAGTGTTTCCCCTGCATCCTGTTATCTCCTGTAATACCTTCCGTGTGTAAAGAGACCTTGATGCTGAGTATTGAGCCTCCTCTGGCCTAGGCCCATTGTTTCTTCACCTCCTGTTTCTGAAGCCTTCATTTGCTTCACTTTTCTTTGCTGCTGGTTTTTCCCTGTCACCTTGTGCTGGGAAGGTCGTTGCTAACTCTGTTCAGTGGCTCTTGTTGCCATGGTGAGGAAAATAGTACAATTCCACAGTTAATACAGAGTATCAGGTGAGGAGACTATTTCTTCCAAGCTTGCATAATTTCCACTTCATTGCAGTGCCACTAAGAAACATTGGCAGGCCCGAAGAAGCGGAATATTATGTTGGTGTATTTCATAACGCCATGCCATTCACTCAGAGTCTGCTGCTGCCCTTTGAGGAATTATTTAAAATGCTTGCATCAGAAGAATGTTTTAAAGGGGGTTTCAAGCAGCCATTTCCACTGAAGTTAAAAGAAACTGACATTCTGTAGATTTTCATTTTTCATACTTGAATAGTCACAAAAAAATAGTGTTGCAAAGAACTTTATTAATTCATGTTTTGGAAAAAATGTGAGTTGTGGTTATTCTAAAAGAAAATATCTTCATTTAGCTGTTGCATCCAGACCCTCCATTCCAGTATTATAGCAGATAAGCACATTCCTTTTTCCCCCATCTGTTATGTTTTAGTTTATCCACTCCTCCTACTCACCAGCTTCCTTCCACTTGCACAACAAGCCATTCAAAAGAGCGAGTGTGTCAAGACTTTTCACAGACCAAGGTAGTGAAAAAGCTGAGGTCGACCCATGGAGCTAAGACTCTTTTGCCACATGATACGTTTCTCTCAGGAGGAAGTGTACCAAAAAGGGGCAATGCAGTTCAAAAACAGCAGTTATAAAATTCTATTTCTTTCACCAGAATGGAAACAAACAAAATACCTTCTTATGAGACAGAATCTTTAGATTGGAAAAAAGCTAGCTCTTACCAACCTTCCACCCCAGACGCTTGCTCAAGTGCTGGGATGCTACCTCACAAGTCACAATGCTTTCTATGATTGCATTTTCTACTTACACATGGGAATTGAAGTGACAAAACTCACTTCAATAAACATTCAATTGTTTCAGTAACAATGAAAAATATTGTTAAAAGACCTACACTGAAGTAGAAATATGAACTCCCTATTAGCATACCAGAGCCTTTGTGAGCACAAAGATTGGGAAGCCTGCAAATAAAGGTTGAAGTGACCTATGCTGAAGTCTTCATGTTATGGAAGGAGTTTCCTGTCCAACTATAGGTCAATAATGAAAAAGAGAAAGAAATTCCAATGCATGCAAAGGAGTCTTTGCAGGAAACAAAGCTGCCTTCCAAAATGAATAGTAGCTGCTCTGACAAGAAGTTGTTTTGGGCCAGCATTATTAAGATGGATGTGTGAGAACAGAAAGAAATAATAATTATAGAGAGATTCTGGCTTTTATACTTGATACAGTTTATCTTGTATAATCCTTAACTTAGCCAGAGAAGGTCAATGACAAATTGCACAGTTTTATTTTATTTACAAATAAATTTTTATTTAGTTATGGTAAAACAAAGCAAAACACTTCAGTTCATTTGTTCTGTGGAGTCTCAATATTTCCTGCTTATCTGTTTCCTGCTCATAAGAGAAGCAGATATTTCCAACAGTTTGAAAACATAGTCTTTGAGAGAAGAAAGTTACTATTTGTTTTGGGGGGGATTGTAACACAGGTTTTTTTGTGTACTCCTGGTTGTCCTGGACTCACTTTGTAGACGAGGCTGGCCTCGATCTCATAGAGATCTGCCTGCCTCAGCCTTCCGAATGGTGGGATTAAAGGTGTGTATCACCACACCTAGTAATTTATTTTTATATTTTTTACAAAAAAATTCTGTGACTTACAGAATTTTATTTTCTCGGGTGATTGTTTTATGAATATTTCCAGCTCCTTCAGGGTCTCATTGTGTCATACATGTTTAATTATAGTCTACTGACTTCTGTTTTGTAGACAGTCTCAGCATTATTTGCACCTCTTAACACAAATCTGGCCATTTCAATAACTCATATCAAACTCAGTGAGGGAAAGACTGAGAGGAGGGGGAGGCATTTAATTGCATAAAGCCTGAGTGTTGAACATGCTCAAGCAGACCAAGGCAGCACTTGTGAGGTGCTACAAAGGAAGTGCGGTACTAACCCAGGTCAATACAGATGCTCTACCGCAAGCCTAAGGGTCCAGGCTGAGACCTGGTGTGACCCAGGCTGAGCAGGATGAAGATGGACATGCCTGGACTCTGCATCTGAGCTCTGTGAATTTCACTGACTTCACTGGATCAAGACCTTGTTAGTAATTTCTTTTTTCATAGCCTGAATCATGTAATCTTATTAAAAGAAGACTATAGTTTTTGTTTTCTTTTGCGTATTTCAGTTACTGTGTGAAGTCATACTCTAGAAGAAATGGAAGCAGAATCCTACCACAGACTTAATTGCCACATTTTACAGGATTTTTACAATAGTGAATTCTTTGTTCTCTATTCTTTCCTTGTGAATTCTGTGTGTGGAGAGCCTAGTTAGTATGCATCAGAAAGCAAATTGGAGGGGACTGCGATTGAGATGTAGCTTGAAGAAATAAAAAATAAAGAAAAAAAAAGAGACAAGTAGATCCTTGCAGATACTATCTTAAACTATCCAGCCTAAATAGAAGAAAATAAAATCAAGTAAATAATGAGCCCTAATAATTTTTCAATCATCTTAGTGATAGTTGGTTAATAAAATATATGCTTAAGAAATAAAAAAAAAAACTTCTTTTAGTTTTGGTTGGTTGGTTGGCTTTGGTTTTGGTTTTCATGATCCAAGGAGTCTCATTCAAGTTGCTCCCAAGAGCCTGGGTAGAAGGGTATTTTCAGGAGTGTGGGCTACTTCTCAGTGGCTAGACTAATGAAGGAAATACCCCCCCCCCCCCCGGAAATACTAACTGCCTACACAGCCTAATGAGTCCCTCCCTTCTCTGTGATGAGATATTGATGGGCCTCATCTTGCACAGGTTTTATAGAGGTGATCACAGATGAAAGAACTGCCTCTAGGTCAAACAATAATACCAAAGCACAAGACAAAAGCCTCTGTGCATTCCTTTTTTTCATGTGTTTACTTATTTTGCTCACTTATTCACAGAAATGAAACCACATAGCTCAAGCTGTAGTCACTGGGACTACCTTACTCTATTTTCCCAATAGTTAATTTTTATTTATTTGTTTATTTATTTATTTACTTATTTACTTTCTTTCTTTCTTTCTTTCTTTCTTTATTTATTTATTTCTTTATTTATTTATTTATTTATTGCCAACACATCACTCTAAAACAAACTGTTCACTGTGTATATTTTAGGTCCACTAGTATCTTAGGTAAACCTCAGGCAGCTCTATATTCAGGTTCCGTATAATCATCCAAGAGGAACTGGCTCCAGGAACCTTGAAGATACCCACATCTGCACGTGCTCAAATCTTCTGTATAAAATAGCATAGTATTTGCATATGACTTAGGCACATCATTCCATATGCCTTAAACCATTGCTGGATGCTGGATTCCGTGTATTCCCTAACACCACATAGCTGTTATGTAAATAGTTATTATACTGTGTTTGCCTAGGGAATGACTAAAAGAAAAGGTCTGCAAATGTTTGGCACATGGTTAAAAATGTTTAGCTGATAATCAACTGCGTTGACGTAGAGTCTTAGCAGAAAGGGCTGGCTGGGCAAGTGTCATTCCTTGAGAAGTTCTGGGGAAAAGTGGTACTCGCTCCTTCACACCAGGGACTAAATGAAGTGATTTTTGTGAGAGGATCCTACATCTCTCTTGGTCAGTCATCTTGACAGGCAATCCTAGTGTTCAGGTTCTCAGGCTTGTTTGGAATATTCCTGATCAATGAAAATGTAACAATATTCTACACAAGAAAAATAGTGAAGTATAAAGGAGAGGAGACTGGAAATCTGTGAGCTGGTTATCTATTAATGACTAAACACATTAACACTTAATGTCTAAATAAAAACTGTTCTTATTTTTCATATTTCCAAAAAAAGCAAAGTGGGCATGCTTTTTTATTTTTATTCATTTTTTATGTTTTGATCATTAATATAAAATATTAAGAGTCAAAAGTTCAGACAAAAAAGAAATTCCAGAGAAATTTCCCAGGCTTCAAAGCACTGATCCTTTCAAATGTGCTCAGTCCTCAGAATGCTGTGAGGATGAATAAATTTAACACCACAATGCACCATACACTAGGGTCTGGAGTGAATTCTTATTGTATGCCAATGTAGCAAAGGCATAGAAATACTACAAGAAAGAAGTCCCTAGCCTCCATCGAACCCAAAATTCTTAAAACAAGTACTTCAGTAACATTCATTAACATTCCACTGTTTGGAACATCCTAGAGTCCTTGTCAGCCCAGAGCAAGGCCTCTCCTACTACTGTACTGACTCTCCAAATCAAAGATCTGCATAGCACACATGAGCAGAGACCAAGTTCTGGAATGCCTTTCAGAAGAGAAGAAATGAGTCAAGAGAAAAAAGCAATCCTTTGTCAGAGAGAGCCCAGCCAAGTAGCTACTGAGAGCAAAATCAAGTACAGTAGAAAATGTTACTATGTAGCAGTGTATTGAAGATAACAGAAACCTGCCTACTTACTACCTATATACCTTCTACCTACCTACCTAACCTGCCTACCTACGTTCTTCCTCCTTTTTTCTATCCTTCCCTTCTTCCTCTCTTTCCTTTCTTTCTGGTCCTTCTTTTCTTCTTTTCCTTTCCCTAACTTCCCATCTTTTCTTCCCATCCTCTTTTCTTGAATAGACTCATTTACAGGGAGCTATGAACTAGTTCCTTATGAATTTTTTTTGGTTTGTTTTGTTTTTAGAGAAGATTTGTGAATTATGAAATTTTACAGATTTTTCTATACTCAAAAATATCTTTTTATCTCTATATTTAAACAAAAATTAAATTGAAAATTACAATTCTGGATTCTAAGTAAATTGTTATCAAAACATGAATATATATTCTAGTTTTTATAATGTTTTTGGTGGGAAATCTGAAACGAATTTCTTTGTCTCCAGTTTTTGATAATAGTATATTTTCTGTGGGGAACTGTTTCCTTAGTGCACAGCAGTTAGTGCATAGAGATGGGTTTTGTCATAACAATCTCATGAATGGGTATAATATACTTGATCTCCTTCTCCTTCCCTCGTCCTCCAGACTCTCTTACTTTATCTTCTATGCCTTCTCTAATATCATTCCTTTCACTGTCATGTCTTTCAGAGTCTATTTCGTTTCTCTTATCTTGGTTTTGCCTTTGTTTTGAGACAGAATTTCACTTTATAATCCTGGCTGACCTGGAACTCACTTCGTAGACAAAGCTAGCCTGCAACTCAGAGATCCAACAGCCTCTAATTCTTACTTCTGGGACTAAAGGGATCACCAACAAGGCCAGCTCCAGTTTATTTTGGTTGACATGAAGATTTTTACTTTTATCCATTTCCTCCAAATAGCATTTAATTCTTCTTGGCTCAATAGTAAATTCACTGTATCTATATCATGTATATCTACTTATCTCTCTATATGTCAAACGTTTTTTTTAAATCTAGTTATCTGTTGGCAGAGAGCTCAGCGGATTGTACAAATTAGTCCTTGGGAACTGTCATATAAAAATTGGATATTCAGGTGTCTTAATCCTATGCTGGCTTGGATTTTCTGTGCTATATATTGAGGAGTAGTAGGTCATGTGATAATTTTATTTTTAGATATTTTACATCCTTGCTCATTTCCATAGTGGCTGAATAATTTATGCCCCCAGAAGCCATGTATATTGGCTCCTTTTCCTTCCTGAAGCTATGTATAAGGGTTACCTTTCCTGTGAGTCTTCACCAACACTTCTCTAATGTTGTTCTTAACATTGTGTTCTATCCTGCTTCTTATAGCCCCAGACAATCTTTACTTATTGAGGCAGGATATCACTAAGTTTCTCCAAAGTGCCTTAAACTCATTTGGTAGCCCAGGCAAGTCTTGAATGTGTCAACTTCCTACATCTGTCTCCTAAGAAGTTGGAATTAGAGATTTGTACTACAAGACCCAGCTTTTTTTTAATCTTCTCAGGGTGAGACAGAATGTCAATAGAATTTTGATTTTAATTTCCTTTGTACATAAAGATTTTTGATATTTTAAAATTTTGATTATTAGCTTTTTGTGCTTCTTTTTAAAATTTTATTTCATTAATTTTATTAATATATATATGTATTTGTACATGAATGCATATATGTGTACAGTGTGTGTGCAGGTCCTCTCAGAAGCCGGAAGAGGGCCTCAGATCCCCTGTAGCTGGAGTTGTAGGCAGTTGTGAACCACCATATAGGCTCTGAGAAGCAAACCCGGGTCCTCTGCAAGAGTGGTCAGTGCTCTTAGCCAGTGAGCCAGCTCTGTAGCTACAATTTACTAAAAAATTAAAATTTTTAGAATAGCATATTAAGTAATGGATTTCATCATGGCTTTTTCATATAAATGTGTCATTGTACTTTGTCATAGTTCACCCCCATCCTCCACTGCCCTCCCCAAGCCCCTGCCTCCCTCCAGCTGGCCCCCTTCCTTCTTCTCCACTCTATTCTCATGCCTCATGTATTCCAGTCCTCTTTTCTTCCTCCTTTCATTTTTTTTTATTAAATACTTTATTTTTTTTTCTTCAAGTTACATTTCAGTAACAAACCCCTCCCTATTCCCCCTTCCTATCCCGCCCTTCCACCCTCTTCCCCCCAGAAGTTTCCCCTTTCAGTCCAACATATGGTTCCTTCTCTTATAACAGTAAGTATTATACAAAACAATACATATAAATATGCCACATTTATGAGAGTTAAATGGCCCAGTATACCTTCCCAATGTCCAGTTTATACCTATTTGGCCCCTGACTTTAACATTCTACAATCTAACCAACTCCATGGGTTTAAAGGTCTATATGTGACTCAACATTCATACTATCTTGCAACACACTTTTAAGAGTATCTTCTTAGATCTATAACACCCTCTTGATTCCTAAACAATTCAAAATTTAACTATGAGACTCTAGCTGTCTATTCTTCAACCACCTCAGAGACCTGAGAGGGATAAATATATTTGCTTATATAGGAAGTGCAGGGCCTGCAGCTTCCAAAACTAAGAAAGGACATACCAATGACTGCCTGGACAGTTCCCATTTTCTCTCCATACATTCCAGCATCAATCTTCAGCCTTTGGGTCCTGTTCCTCTGACAGACATTTGTTGTAGAGCAGGGATTATGAAGGACTTACCTACCCTGTCAGGGCAGAGTTAGGCTGTCGACTTCCCTGCTACCAAGTTTTGTCCTTTTTGGACAGCAGTCTGTCTGCAGTTGGTGCAAGGGGTTTTTTCATGCCAAGAGAAAGGCTTGTCACTAATTCAACCATCTTACAGTGGAGGTTCTTCGATGCTTATCTTCTACTTGGAGTAGAATAGGGGGTGCTGTCAGGCGCTGATATGTCTCGATATCAAAAAAAATATTGATTTAAGATAACATCTCTGAATGCCATATTCTGCAGATCTCTTGGGGTTTTTGAAGATGCCCTATCCATCTCTTGTATTTAGATAAGCAAATGTTGCTTGTTTCTTAGCAACTTGATTACTGTGTAGTTTAGAGAATATCTGTGATAGACTGTCATAGTAGCTAACAAAGTGACATGTTTGCATGACTAGGAGTTTGTTTTAACTATCCTAGACCGTTTTAGATGGTTGGTATCAAGAGGTCAGAGCTTCACATTTTATTTTTAAGTATCTCTAGGTATGATACCATTAGGAAGCGTTACCTTTAAATTTGTATCAATATACAAAGATCTATTCAATTGTGGTTAAATATACTCTTAATTATGTATCAATATACAAAGATCAATGCCTATGTAGCCCAATATAATCTTAATATTACGTCCATATGCAAGGGTCAATACCATTGTGGCCAACTATAATCTTAATTTTGTATCAATATACAAAGATCAATACCGATGTAATCCAATACAATCTTATTTTTGCACAATAAACAATGGTCAATACCACTTTAGCCAAATAACCTACTAATTTTGTATCAATATACAAAGGTATAAGGGCATATTCAATAATCTGCCCCTTTTTCTTGGACCTTCCTGTGCTATGTCTATATCTCATTTTTCTCAAGCCCATGCACTCCTACATAGGAGAGGAAGAAGGATACAGAAAAGGAAAAGTAGGAAGTCCCTGGGGCTAACCTCCAAAACCCATTAAGACAGGACCATTTATGAGCTTGTAGTCTCTTCCCCTACATAACAGAGTTTTCAGTTATCCTTCAAGTAACCAAAAAGAAGGGCGGAGAAACACCTTCCCCACCCACTGGGTATGGGACGTCGCTCTCTTATAGTGACTTCCTGCTGATTTGGGTCATAGTAGACCTGTTTGGGGCCCGAATCCAAATGGGAAAAATGATTAAAAATGTTAGTACACTCCTTTTATGTTCAGTCCTTCTGATCTCAGCTGTTTAGATGACGTAAGGGGTTTGTAGGCAGAAGCTGATCTTGCAGGCTTCACTGAGGTTCCTGCTGGGGCATTGTGTAATGCTGAACGGTCCCAGTGACATTGGATTGCTGTGGTGGTTGTAGGCCCCTAATGGAGACAGCTATTGAGGAAATCTGCCAGGCAGAATCAACTGGGTCACTCGTCCTCCTTGGTGCCTGATTCTGCTCTCTGCTGAGGATTCCGCTGTCCAGCCGTCCCCGGTGTCCCCTAATGGACGCTTCGATTCTCCTGGAATGATAAGAACAGAGCCCTGCCCCAATCCCAACCCTAGGACAATTGCCCTCTTTTTTGGGGGGGGTGGGGGTGGGGTGGGGCTAGGTAGTACTTCTCCTGAAGCAAATTTGGCCTTCTGACAACATACAAAGCGTTATCTTTCAATCCGGGATAAAGAAGAAATCATTCTGTCACCTTGGAGCTAAACCAGCTCTAGTGTATATATTTTGAGATCCCAAAGGACAATCTACCTGCATTGAGAAGGCCTTTTGTAAGTAGCTTCCAAACCTAGGTCCCTCCAAATCCCATGTGTGTGTCTCTGAACTCTAAGTATTGGGATCAGGGACCTGTTTTTCCCATCTGAAGGGATCAAAGATGTGTTCCACCACTCCTGGATCGAAGTCTTTCTCTATTTAGAGTTTGCCCTGCATCGGGCTGACACTGAGCTCCGGGATCTGCCCGTTTCTGTCTCCAGTGTGCTGGGAGCTGGGACCAAGGGTGTACTCTTCTTGAATGGTGAGACCAAGAGTATGCATCCTCAACACCCCGCTCCATATGACTCCAGAATACATAAGACCACCAACTCTACGGTTCTCCCCCCCCCCCCCCCCCCCCCCCCCCCCCCCCCCCCCCCCCCCCC
>CAJQZJ010031840.1:6189725-6213769 GCA_907164525.1 Lophiomys imhausi
GGCCTGGGTTATGCTAAGACTCCAGATATGAGTGCAAGATTATTAAAATGACAGGACCAAGAAAACCACTCAGGAGAAATGCAGCCATATGTACTTGAGCTCCCTATCTCCCTTTGGGGAAGAGACCTTTTAAAGGATATGGGATTTAAATTGAGTAATGACTATTCTGATTCAGCCCAGCGTATGATGCAAGATATGGGATATGCTCCAGGCTTTGGAATAGGAAAATATTTGCAGGGGCGGAAAAGTCCCATATCTATACAACAAAGACAAAAGAGACAGGGCCTGGGTTTTTCCTAGGGGCCACTGAGGAGGGCATTCCCATAACTTGGAAGACAGAATATCCAGTATGGGTTCCTCAGTGGCCACTTTCCTCTGTAAAATTGAATGCAGCCAAAGAGTTGGTGGATGAACAGATGTCTTTAAAGCATATAAAACCATCTGTATCTCCCTGGAATACACCTATCTTTGTCGTTAAAAAAAAAATCTAAAAAGTGTAGATTATTGCATGACCTGCGTGCCATAAATCAACAAATGCAGATCATGGGCCCAGTGCAACGCGGCTTGCCCCTTTTTTCATCTTTGCCAGCCTCATGGCCCATTATAGTTATAGATATAAGGGATTGTTTTTTCTCCATCCCTTTGTGTGCCAAAGATAATGAGAGATTTGCATTTACTGTTCCATCCTGTAACCATGAGGAACCTGATCAGCGGTTTGAATGGGTAGTATTACCCCAGGGCATGGCAAACAGCCCCACTATGTGCCAACTGTATGTGGGGGAAGCCATTGCTCCCTTGAGAAAGAATTTTCCAGATTTGAGATGTGTTCATTATATGGATGATATCTTACTGACAGCTAAGAGTGAACAAATGTTAGATCGGGCCTATGAAGAATTAGTTCAATTATTAAAAAAAAAGGTTGTTTATTGCTCCTGATAAGGTTCAAAAGGAAAATGTGGTTATTTAGGAGCAAAGGTTGGACCTGAAATGATAATACCTCAAAAGATTGAGATAAGAAAATATAATTTAAAGACTCTAAATGATTTTCAAAGGTTGTTAGGAGATATCAATTGGGTAAGAGGCTATTTGAAGCTACCAAATTATGAAATAAGACCCCTATATGATATTTTAAAAGGTGATTCAACACTTAATTCTCCTAGGCAATTTACAGAAGAAACAAAAAAAGCTTTATGTAAAGTGGAAGAAAGGTTACAGAGTGCCTTCCTAAAGAGATGACAGGAAGGACAGCCCATTGCATTGTGCATATTTACCACCTATGGTCAACCTACAGAATTGCTATGACAGGACGGACCATTATTATGGACCTATTCAAAGATTTCTCCAAAAAAATCCATAGAACATTATCCCACTGCAGTTGCTGCTTTAGCCTTGAATGGTATCCAACAATGTTTACAGTCTTTGGAGTTGCTCCTGCCAGTATAATAGTGCCCTATTCCAGTCATCAAATTAAGATTTTGTGTGGCACTGTAGATGATTGGACAATATTTCAATGTAGCTTTGAAGGAGTGATTGATAACCATTATCCTAAGCATCCATTACTATCATTTTTTAAGGAGCACCCAGTGGTATTCCCTAAGGTTACTTCAGCAGTACCACTTCAAGGGTCACCAAATGTGTTTACTGGTGGCTCAAAGACAGGCTGCGGAGCCTATTTGATAGAAAGACAAGAGCCCATGTTATGTCAATTTCAACCGGGCTCCCCCCAAATAGTAGAGTTGAAAATAGTGATTGAGGTGTTTAAAAGATGTCAATTTGCATTCAATTTGATTTCAGATTCAGTCTATGTGTTCAACACAGTGAAACTATTAGAATTAACAGGTCGTATTAAAAATAGTAGTACTGTATAGGCCTTATTACAAGAGTTACAAGTTTTAATCTGACAGAAAAAAAGATGTTTTTATATTCAACATATCAAAACACATACAAGATTACCTGGACCATTAAGTAAAGGTAATGATAAAGTTGATCAATGGACTAGGATAAAATACATTTTTTGGAGCTCATTCCTGGACCAAGCCAGACAGTTTCACCAATTATTTCATGTAAATGCAAAAACTCTACAGCAGAAATTCCATTTGTCTAGAGCAGATGCTAGACAAGTGGTTTTGGACTGTCCTCAGTGTGTGATTCATCATCATCCTCCCAGTGTGGCAGTGAACCCTAGAGGGTTGATGCCACTCAAAATCTGGCAAATGGACATTACCCACATTTCAGAGTTTGGAACCTTAAAATATATTCATGTATCTGTGGATACCTGCTCAGGTATCATACATGCTACACCTATGAGTGGAGAAAAGGCTCGCAATGTCATAGGACATTGCTTAGGAGCCTGGGCTGCATGGGGAAAACCACAGCAGCTGAAAACGGACAATGGACCAGCCTATACGGCTCAGTCCTTTGTCTCCTTCTGTAACCAGATGGAGGTACAGCTTGATCACGGATTACCATATAATCCTCAAGGACAAGGAATTGTGGAGCGTGCTCATCACACCTTGAAAGAATGTTTGCAAAAACAAAAAGAGGGAATAGGCCAAGGCCGTACCCCCAAGGAGAGAATGTCTTTAGCCTTATTTACTTTAAATTTTTTAAATTTGGATGCTCAAGGCCGCTCAGCAGCGGACAGACATCAGGATTCCCATGGTCCACCTAAAGGCATGGTGAAGTGGAAGGATATTTTGACAGGCTCTTGGCGAGGGCCTGACCCCGTGCTAACATGGGTGAGAGGATCTGTTTGTGTTTTTCCTCAGGATCAACAAGATCCAGTGTGGGTGCCTGAACGCCTTGTGAGGAAGATTCGTCATGAGACCTTCCTAGGGATCCTGGTGATAGTACAGTGATGATGTCGGGAATGACCGAGCCGAGATTGGGGATCCTGTCGATATTCCCAAAGCCGATGTCAGTCAGACATGATACAACTGTGTTTCCACGCTTATTTAACAGTAATAAAAGCTTAGGCTTACCCTACCTTCCCTTTGATGATCAGAAAAGCCCTATAGAGGGTAATAAAAATGTCAGCTTAAAGGGTATTCTGTGCTTTTTAATGAGCTTCAATAGGTCCGATGATACAGAATGCATTAAATTGTCTCAACATTCAACAGATTTTTTACCACAACTGAGGTTTGGGGGTAGAAGTGGTGGTTTGTTTTCAGGCAATGGTTCTCGCCTTGAAGGATGGTGGCCCACACGAGTCTCTAACTGAGACCCCCCTAGACAGCCACGCTGGACACTTTTTGGAGAGGATCCACAGGAGAGGAAGGACCTTTTCTCTGAACTGGATGTCAGGAGCGCAGAACAGTTTGGGTTCAACAAGATTATTTTTCCTTATATAGTGAATAAGTCTTGTACAGGAATGCTTGATATATCTACTAGGGATCCTCAACAGACTGCCACCAATCCTTTTGATTTGTGGCTTTTGTGTGGGGTAAATGAAAGTTACATGGACTTGGGACCTGTCATTATGCTTTGGGGAGGAATTTATCAAAGAGTTAATTTTTCCCTAGGGTCCGCTACCAAATTGGATTTTTCTAGCGGTAGTGGCTCTGGTACTTGGAAATCTTTGTTTCATTCTTACCGCAACAAGACCTTTTCAGCCTCGCCAGTGTGTCTCTGGCCTCCTTTTCTGTGGATTGTAAGTAATGGGAGTGCATCCTTGGGTGAAGAAAAGTTAGTATGCACTCCGGACACATGCTTTTATGCCCTGTGCTGGAATGCCACAGCCTTTCCTGTGGCTGTGGTGACTAAAATGCCTCGATATGTACCAGTTCCTGTAGAGGCCCCTAATACCATGATGCTATTCAGGTTTAAAAGAGATTTTGACATCACTACAGCTATTGTTACTGCCATCACTATTGCTGCTGTGGGAGCTACTGCCTCAGCTATTGCCTTGTCTAGTTCTATACAGACTGCCAATGCCCTGAATAACATCTCAGCCACTGTGACACAGGCATTGGATACTCAGACCTCTATGAATTCTCATCTCAAAGGAGGCCTTATGATAGTTAATCAACGCATAGATTTAATACAAGAACAGATTGATTCTCTTTGCCAACTAGCACAATTGGGGTGTGAGTGGAAAATACAAGGTTTGTGTGTTACTTCCGTGCAGTATCAAAATTTTACAAAGACTACTAATCTGTCTAGACAATTGTCAAAGTTCCTCTTACAGGATTGGTCGGCTGAATTTGAAAATTTGATGAGAGAGCTGAGAGCGAAAATCGTCCACATCAATTCCACTCGGGTGGATCTGAGCCTGGCCACTGGTTTGACTTCCTGGATACAGACGGCTATGGATCATCTTAAGGAGTGGGCGGGCGTAGGCTCTTTGGTGATATTGATGATACTAGCCTCTCTGGTTTGCCTATGGTGCATCTACAAGTTGAGAGCCACACAAAAGCGTAAAGCAGCCATGATTATACAGGCCCTTGTCGCCATTGAGATGGGCCAGTCCCCTCAGGCATGGCTCGCTGCCATAAAGCCTTAAATCTTCACTGAGCATAGTCCCTGCCCACTGAGGTATTCGTTCCACGGATATTAGGGTCTGGCAAGTCAATGACGGAGTAGACGGGTAAGTCTCGGCCACCTAAGACAGGACAGTCCCGAGTGGGGAGGCTGACCCAGAGACGGGTAAGAGTTTGAACACCGCCCTCCTACAGGCTCAGCCCCACCATGAGATCCCCAGATATGGGGATTACGTAGCCTTTCCAGGGACTTCAACCAACTTTAGAAAAAATAAAAAAGGGGGAACTGTAGAGAGCTGCGACATGCCGCGCCCTAAAGATGGCACCTGTTTCCGCCTTCTACCAGCCCGACGGTGAGCGCTCTCGGTGGTAAACAAGTCCATATTTGGCTAAGACCGCTGATCTGGCTTGCTTCCACATAGGTGGGCCTCTAAGATAACACCACGTGGCTTTACTTGATTGGCTGTTCATATAGTATTTAGCCTGTGGGTTGGGTCTGCCCGGCCATTCGGAAGACTATTTTCAAGGGACCTGAATAAACTGCTTGAAAAGAGCTTTTGTGAGTTGCGTCATCCTTGCTGGTCGAGGGGGACGCGACATTGAGGGACACCTTTAGCTTCCTTAATAGCTATGCATTGCCCTCCTCTGTATATCTTGTGACATTAGGAAAAACACTGTACAAATGAACTCTTTAGATTCAAATGAACAAAATGGCTAAGAATTGCCAGCATCTAAGCCCCATGGTAGTTTCCTCACTCTTCTGTGGCCAGCCCACCTTATATTTCTATCAATGTATTTGCAAATATGTCATGTTATGAATTTCTGATCAAGTGTTCTGCTACTGTAAAAAGTTCATAAAACTGGTATCTTATTGAACCATGGAATTTGGGGAGACCAAAATCTGGGTACCCAAGTCATAGTCATTCATTTTTCTCCACCAAGGTGAAGCATTTCCTTTAGTCCTTTGCAATGGAGCAGTTTCTTTTGTAGACAAATATATAATTTCAAAGCACCATTCACCTTATTTATGCCATTCAAATTCGTGCCTGTACTTATATTAAACAGAGGTTCCAGTACTTTTCTTGCCAATATTTGTATTTGTTCTCAAAATTTATCAAAGCTTAAACTCTTTTTTTTTCTAATATCCCCATTGTCTCTGCTTTAATTTATCTCAGTGTTCTTTGGGGATTTCCTTTCTCTTGTGAATCTACTAAATGTCTATCTTCTCTTTTTTAAAATTTCACATGCCTTCACATCAGGAAGCTTTCCCTTCGGTATCAGAGCTCTCTCCTTGACAGAAACTGTGGCATAAACAGAAAAAAAGATAGTGCAAACTCCTGCATGCATGTCTGAAATGAATTTGGTAAAGCTTGCTAATACCAGAAGCCTACTGGTCATTTTTAAATCCATCTTTTCATTGGCATTAAAACTTATTTCTTCTTGACTTGTTTTTAAGCAAATATCTGACTGAACATTGGAAGTACTTGCTGGCTATCAAATTCAGAAATAATTGCACAGTGTTTCTCCAGGCAAACTAATACAGCCACTTCTTTCAGAAGAATGTGCTTTTAATGGATGTTTTGCAACATTGCAGGAAATAATATTGAACATAAATGAAATAAAGATTTTTTTTCAAGCATGACTAGTTTCTGGTCATTTTAACCAATGAATGTATAATAGATTTTAATTTTGAATCTTTAAAAGTCTCTCATTTTTTATTAAAAATGGGATTTTCTGGTCGCTTTTAAATAAATATGAAATTAGGACATATATGTTCTGTTAAAATTACTTTCCTAAATTGCTTTATTATGTAAATTTTATACATATTCTGCTAATTTGTTTGCATGCAATTTTTACAACTTAATGGAAAGAAAGAGATTTCATATTACAGTACAGTATACTAGGCATTGGTGTTCACATACAGCAGGTGACATTAATGCTAGGCTTTACTGGGTTCTGCTATTTTGATATCATTGGTAAGTTTTGTCATTGTAAATGGGGCTTCTGTGACACAGAGCTCAATTAAGCTTAATTAGCAGAAAAGACTTGACACCCATGATTAATAACTCAGCAGCTATGCTGGTGCACTCAGGTTCCTGAACCATGCATCTAGCACCAGGTGTCATTTGCTAGAATAATTGAAGCAATAAAATGTTTTTTTCAATGCAATGAATTTATTCAGCAGGAATAATTTAAGTGAGCTTTAGTTTTATTTAAGACATTCAGTTTTGAATAATGTCTCCCTACCAGTGTGTTATCACTGTGAAATGATCACAAAGACATTTCTGGAATCATTGCTACCATACTCCATCACTTTCTGCAGCCTATGTTACTTATTTTAAAAGTCTTTTTATTCTTACAGTCTACCAATTTTTATTTTAAAACAAACCTAACCAAAAGCCTAAGAAAAGGATACATATGTGTATGTCTTTGTTTGGTTGGTTTGGTTTAGTTTGGTTTTGGTCACACAACCATGGAAGAACATGAAATTAATTCTTGGGAACCAGAATTGTCCTGGGAATTTGCTGTGTCATAGCCTGTTGATGATTTTACTTACATCAAAGACATGTTTCAGAGACATCACTTTACTCTGAGATCATGTTTTCTTCTGTTCAAGATCAAAGTAGTTACAGAGCTAACAATATTCAACAAAATACATGTTCAGACCCTGGCAACATTGTGAAGACAACAGGCTGGAAATCATAAGATGTAGGTCTTAGATCTCTATGAACTACGGTCTCTTCCAGTAGATAGACAGTGCTCTGCCTGTCTGGTGGTGGAGGCTCAGGCCTTCAATCCCAGCACTCAGGAGGCAGAGGCAGGTGAATATCTGTGCGTTCAAGGCCAGCTAAGTCTACAGAGCAAGTTCTGAAAAAACCAGGGCTACACAGAGAAGCCTGCTTGCCTTGTTTCTCACTGGTTGCTATATAATGCAGCAGTGCTTAGCACATTACAAATGCTAAATAATTACTGATATGAACTATTGAGTGAATGACACAAACTAACTGTAATGGATAATGGTTTGTGTGGCCCTGCTACGGGGATGATACTGCATACCATACTTAGTAGACAGTGAAACAACTTTTCCTTCGAGCCTTCATTTTTTTTAAATTATATACACTGAAGAATAGCAAAGGCTATCCTGTGGCATTCTAGAAGGAGTAACTGCTTAAAATGTACAGAAAAAAGCTTGCAAAGTTGAAATCACAATATTGATTTGTTAGTTAATATGAGGGCATCCATTTGGATCTCCACTGCTTGATCATTCTATATTTGCTAACATTTGGGGACACTGATGAAAGATTTTGCTAAAGAAACTAGAGATGATAGTCTGGGGGAACAGATGCTTGGAGGCCTAAAATGCAAATACAATGGTGACAAATTTACTGTGTTGTGATCAGACAAAAGCATTTGTTCACTGAGAAAATCTGTTCAAGAGCTCCCAGCTTCAACACTGAAATGTATATACCACAAACAAATGTTACACTGCCACGAGAAGATGTTGACAACACTTTGATGATTTTCAGTGCCAGTTCTACTACTAATGTTCCCAATAATAATTCTCCACTAGCAACAACTAAGAAACAAATGACAGAAAGTCTTGCTTCTGTCTCCCAGCAGTGAAGGGCTACACTTGTGACTCCATTCTGTTTCAGGCCAAGTCCTATACTTGAATTGGGGAGTTTAGATTTACCTTGCTGACAAAATACCATCCTTATATGCTGGTGACCTCTGCTGTTCCCTAAACTCTACCAGCACTTGATGACCCAGACCAGAGCTTTCCAGGAGTAGCCGAATCATTTGTGAAGTAAATAGTGTGCTGTTTTCCCTGATGTTCGAAGAACCAGCTCTTTACATGTCACCTTTTTTATCTTCGTTCCTTAGCTAAATTATACACTGTAAAAGGGAAAATCATTTCTCAAATAGTTATGTTGTCCCTCTCATGTTGTGACAGGGTTTTATGTTGTAGGTACTAAATAACGTTGATTTTGAGAACTCACATACATAGAATGGGAGAGCTAAAAGACACCAGGCAGTTAACTATCACATTTAGTCTTCTGAGGCAGAAATGCCTCCCAGAAGGATATGCTATCTCCAATTCATCAGTCTCCATAAATGTCTGTGGGCCTGGCTATTCATATGACTTCTTAGGGTCCATGGCCTTTGTAAATATGAAGCTAGTGTGACACTCTGAGGCCTATGGTCCAGAGGATTTCAGTGAGGGTCTGAGATGACAGTGAAACACCTTCTTGGTACTGTCCTAATCTGGAAGAGTTATTTTTTTGAGCTCCTTCATCTCACTATGTTTCTTCCTACAGACACCTGATGATATAAGACCAGAGCTATCAAAGGGCTATTTGAGAATCCCTTGATCCACATACAATGTTCATACATCACATATTCCTTATGGTAGGCCAAATAGGTTTAATATGGCATGCTAATCCTGCAAGAGAAATTTCACAGGAAGAGAGGAATTCATATGGAATTGTGGAATATTTACATGACAGCAATAATACACCTATTAAAAGGTTAAGAAGAATGAAAAGTATTTTGTGTGAAACTAGACATATCAGCTCCTGACAGCACCCCCTATTCTACCCCAAATAGAAGATGAGCATCGAAGAATCTCCAGTGGGAGATGATTGAATTAGTCGCAAGCCTATCTCTTGGTAGGAAAAGCCCCTTGCTCCAACTGTAGACAGAATGCTGTCCAAAAAGGACAAAACCTGGAAGCAGGTAAGTCGACAGCCTAGCTCTGCCAAGACAGGGTAGGTAAGTCCTTCATAACCCCTGCTCTACAATCAATGTCTGTCAGAGAAACGGGGCCAAATGACTGAAGATCGATGCTGTAATGTATGGAGAGAAAATGGGAACTGTCCAGGCAGCCACTGGTATGTCATTTCTTAGTTTTGGAAGCTCCAGGCCCTGTACTTCCTATAAAATCAGATATATTTATCCCTTTCAGGTCTCTGAGGTGGTTGAAGAACAGATAGCTCGAGTCTCATAATTAAATTTTGAGTTGTTTAGGAGTCATGAGAGTGTTATAGATCTAAGAAGATACTTTTAAAATTGTGTTGCAAGTTAGTATGAATGTTGAGTTAGATATAGAACTTTAAACTCATGGAGATGGTTAGATAGTAGAATGTTAAAGTCAGGTACCAAATACATATGGACTTGACATTAGGAATGTACGCTAAACCATATAACCCTCAGAACTGTGGCCTAATTACCTCTGTTGTTTTGTATTGTAATTATTATTATAAGAGAAAGAGCCATTTGTTGGACTGAAAGGGGAAACTGTAGGGGGAAATAAGATATACCTTAAACTTAAAAAAAAAAAGGGAAGAGGATGGGGGTTTGAGGGTGGGACTGGAGGGGGGAATAGGGAGGGGACTGCAATTGAGATGTAACTTGAAGAAATAAAAAATAAAGGAAAAAAAGCATTATAACCAAGTGTTATCTTTAATTCAGTGTGAAACATACATGATTCATTTTTTTTGAAACAGCAGGAAAAGCCTGACAAAATCTAAGAAAATATGTCTTAGCTGTAACTTTGTCTCTTCCTCTCTAGATGCTCAATAATCCACATAACTTACTCTTGCTGGGTGGAAACAATTAGTGAAAATCTGGGGAAAGGTGGGTTCGTGCATGCGTGAGAAATAGGTAGACTGAGATAGGGAAAGAGAGCTGAGGGAGGGAGAGATTGAAGTTATAGTCTCATTCAAAAACAGATTTGTGAATAAACCTTGGTGTCTATTTCATATACAGGAGAAATCTTTCCATGATTTTATTTTATAGTTTAAATAATTTTATTTTTTAGTTTGGTTTTATGTTTTTTTTTGATCTACTGACTTTGTTTTATTTTATTTATTATTACTATACATGTGTGTGGATACATGTTCTGTGACACATGTGGAGGGTAGAGGACAAAGGAAACCACTGGAAAAACTACACTCAAGTTCTGCCTCCAAATGCATAATAATTTCTAATATAATTTCTTAATCAATATAGTATAGCAAAATATTTGATAACACTGAAATACTATGTTAATTCATTTATCTGTCCAAGGGAAACAGATAATTTGTTTAATTCATCATTTAAAAATGAGATAAATCTTGCCTCTAGCCAACATGCCGAGAAAGAAGATGCATAATTTATCTGTTCATTTCTGCATGAGACACAAATGTGTCTTTATCTGAATTTATCTGTTCATTTCTGCATGAGACACAAATGTGTCTTTATCTGATCATCAACATGGTTTTATGCAGAGAAGAGATAAATAGGGTCATATACTAGTGACCCAATAATGTGCTTAAAAAGTGGAAAGACAGAAAAGGATACTCCCAAATGGAAAAAAAAAACTATATAAAGTTAAAAAGAAGTGTGAAAAAAATAACTATGCTTGTGCTCACAAGGAACAGAAGTGAGACTGTTTGAGAACTCTATTTTTAGCAGAAGAAACTTCAGTAGGGTAAAGTGGCAAGTAACCCAACCCTGCAGAGGACATACCATCTTGATGGAGGCAAAAGGAATCCAGGAAGCTGGAGAAGAAAAGATTTTTGCTGAGGAAAGAGAGGAGAAACACAGGCAGTTGGTTCTGGTTCAGCAAATATTTCAAATACTGGGCTCTATGTAAACAGCCCACCTATTTTTCTAACCTTTGCTTTTTACCCACAAGCTGATGTATTTTCCTCACAGCCTCACTATGCTTTTCCCAATGACCCTGCTTTATCTTTCACAATAGCATTTATCACTACCTGACATCTATTTATCCACTCACTGTTCAAATGCCCTCACTTTATCTGAGGAAGTTTAAAGTCCACTCTTGTGTACCTTGTGCTTAGAATCATGACAGACAAACTGAGGATGTGTTTGTAGAGAATGTGTGCATGTAGTACTGATAGGCCTTTCCTCTCATTCTATTTTTAAACAGTGTTTACTGTATAATAAACAATGCTATTGAATTACCTATATACTATTACAAAGTAGCTAATAAAATATAGTATTTTGTACATAAATAAATATATATGTAAGTATATGTAAATATGTACTGTCTTTGTATTAGAAATTTTTCTGAACTTTGGGTTCACTTGGGTACCTCCTGGGATGGGCTTGATATCAACTAACTTAGAGTTAGACTAATGATTGCAGAGATGAAGTTGTCCAGGAATCTGGAGGGATAACTGAGCATTTAATATATTTGTTTTATTATATGCATAATGATCACTTAAATATTGGGGAACAGTTTATTAATGCTTTAAATTAGGAGAAGCAAAATGATAAATATTGTACATATGAGACAAATCAAGAAGAAAGTTTCAACTTAAATATTCAGCAAAGAGTATGCATAAAATGCATGCATATTACATACATAAACTGGGTAAATGGGTATACATACAAACTGAGAAATTTGCGTTCTTGAAATGATCTTACAAAGAAGTCTCTTTGATAGACATCTTTCATAAATGTTTTATTATTGTCATAGACATTTTAGCCTGAAGAAAAAAATCATAGAGAACATAAAACCAAACAAACACAAGTGGATTATGGGTCCTAAATATTCATTCATGTAGTATTCCTATCCTTTTTCATCCACAAATGTATGCCATGAATCTGAGGGTCTCACAGAGTCAGTGTAAAGCCCTAGGACAAAATCTACAAAGCATTTAATGACATATATCAGAGCCAGGATTTTTTTTTTAATTTATTTATTTATTGCATCAGGTTACATCTGATCACAGTGTCCTCTTTCCGCCCCTCCCAATCCCGCCCTCCCACACTCTACCCCCTAACCCTTCCATCCCACTCCTCTGGAGTGGAGTGTCCCTTCATAACAGTCCCCTGACCCAGTTCAGCAGTCATATGAGGGCCAAGAGCCTCCTCATACACTGGGGGCCTACAAGGCAGCCCCACTAGGGAAAAGTGTCTCATTGACAGGAAAAAAAAAACAGTCTATGTCCATGTTCCCTTTTGTGCATTGATTGTAGTATAGATATCCTGTACTATATGTTTAAAATCCAGCTATAAGTGAATAGATGCCATGTGCATCCTTCTCAGTCTGGGTTAGCTCACTCAGGATGAGCTTTTCTAGTTCCATCCATTTGGTTGCAAATTGCATAAGTTCATTGTTTCTGATGGCTGAGTAGTATTCCATTGTGTAGCTGTACCACAGTATTTTTATCCATCCCTCGGTTTAGGGACATCTGGGTTGTTCCAGTTTCTGGCTATTACAGATAAAGCTGCTATGAACATAGATGAGGAAACTTCCTTATGATTGGATGAGGAGTCATTTGGATGTATACCCAGAAGTGGTATGGCTGGGTCCCAAGGCAGAGCTATTCCAAGTTTTCTAAGATATAGCCAGACTTACCTCCTTAGTGGTTGCACAAGCCTGCACTCCCACCAGCAATGTGCTGTCATTTGAGCTTTTGATCTTAGCCATTCTGACAGGTGTGAGATATAATCTCAGAGTTGTCTTGATTTGCACTTCTCTGATGGTTAAGGATGCTGAGCATTTCTTCAAGTGTCTCTCAGCCATTAGGAATTCCTCCTTTGCGAATCCTCTGTTTAGCTCTGTTCCCCATTTTTTGATTGGATTATTTGGTTTCTTGGCATTTAATTTCTTGAGTTCTTTGTAAATTTTGGATATTAGCCCTCTGTCAGATGTGGGGTTGGTGAAGATTTTTTTCGCAATCTGTAGGCAGCTGTTTTGTTTGAATGACAGTGTCTTTTGCCTTACAGAAGCTTTTCAGTTTCATGAGGTCCCATTTATTGATTGTTGGTCTTAGCTGTTGGTGTTCTGTTCAGGAAGTTGTCACCTGTGCCAATGAGTTTGAGGGTTTTTCCCACTTTCTCTTCTAGTAGATATTACCTCCTTGTGTCACCTTAATTAGACTTAGCAAATCCTTTAAAAAGTTTGCCTGTGCTGAGTTGGAATTCCCCAGTGAGCCCAGCTTCTATCTGCTCTGCTGCTGGAATAAAAAGAAGGAAGTCACCCCCTATGGGCTGCATCATTCTTAGCATCTGGCTTCCTTCAGGCACTCAGAGTGTTAAATCCCTTGTGCTTCCCCAGTTCCCTGGCCACTTCCATTTGTGTGCTGTTTCCTGGGGGTTGATGCTCAGCTCCCAATAAAGTATACAAACAGGCAATCCACTCCCTTGTCTTTTATAAATCTACCATATAGTAATAATGGCTTTTGTGAAATTCTGTGGTCAAGCTCTCCTGTTCCGTGTACACATTTATTGTTCTGATAAATGCTAGCACTACTTAATTCCTCATGTGGCTTTAGATACAACCTTTTATACTCTTCTATGTGTCTCTAGTTATCATATATATATATATATATATATATATATATATATATATATCATAGCTTCAAACTGTTATGAATTGTTGGTCTCAGTTTCTGTCAGTGAACAGATAAGACAATCACGTCCACTTCCACTTATTGGTTTGCCAACTAAACAATTCTGGGGAAGGTCCAAGTTAGAGATAAAAAGTCTGCTTGCAGATACTTCCTATAAATGATGAGAAACCTAAAACAGTCTAGTTTCACCTACTTTAGTTAACATTAAAAGCCACTAATTTTATGAGCCACATGATGAACAATGTATTATTAGTTTCTCATTATCTTTGATGTAGATGATACCTTGGACTGAATCTTCGAACCTTTTGTCTCCCCTATTCCTGGTGAATCCATGCTTCACTGTCATCCTGGTTTTTTTTTTTTTTTTGGTTAAATATGCCACCTTTGAACACTGGCAATGAGGCCAATGCTATCCATATGCTAAACAGATATTCTGCCTGTAAGTACATCCCCTGTTCAAAAGATACGTCTTGAATATTAATCATTAATCACAAAGTTAGTTTTCCTAGGAAAAAGTCCTCCCTAATCAACATCAATCTTATGTCATAAGCACAGACAACTTCAAATTTCTAACTATCCTGGAAGCTGTGTATCTCATCTAGCTCTTGCTAAGTCTCCATAAGTCTTTTTTTTTTATGTTTGCAATATCTTCTTTTCTTTTTCTTTTTTTTTCCTTTATTTATTTGTTGCTTCAGGTTACAACTCCATTATATTGTCCTCTTTCCCCCCTTCCCAGCCCCGCCCTACCACCCCCTACCCCCTAACCCGTCCATCCCACTCCTCTAGAGTGGAGTGTCCCTACCCTTAACAGTCCCTCGCCCCAGTTCAGAAGTCATTTGAAGGCCAAGAGCCTCCTCATATACTGGGGGTCTACAAGATAGTACCACCAGTGAGAAGTGTCTCATTGCCAGGGAGAGAAAACTAAAAAACAAATAAACAAAAAAAAGCCTATGTCCATGTTCCCTTTGGTGTATTGGTTGTAGTATAGATATCCTGCACTATATAGCTAAAATCCTACTATAAGTGAATAGATGTCATGTGCATCCTTCTGGGTTTGGGTTAGCTCACTCAGGATGAGCTTCTCTAGTTCCATCCATTTGGTTGCAAATTGCATAATTTCATTGTTTCTGATAGCTGAGTAATATTCCATTGTGTAGATATACCACAGTTTTTTAATCCATTCTTCAGTTGAGGGACATCTGGGTTGTTTCCAGTTTCTAGCTATTACAAATAAGGCTGCTATGAACATAGATGAGGAAACTTCCTTATGATTCTGAAAGGAGTCATTTTGGTGTATACCCAGAAGTGGTATGGCTGGGTCCTGGGGCAAAGCTATTCCAAGTTTTCTAAGATACAGCTATACTGACCTCCATAAGTCTTAATAAGACTTTCTCCTTCAACTCCTAAACAAGACCATCTTCTTAAAAATCCCCTCTATCTTCTTTGGTGTGATAACTTTCCAAATAAATATTTTACCTTTTCCCAACATCTTCTTGCTGAGTCTGTCATTGGCCTTTCAAGTGGAAATTAACACATGTGAGTTGACAATTGCGAGTCATGTAAACATTTCAGTTGTTCATTTAGTTATGAAAATTAATAAATTCTAATTTTGCCATTACTGGTCCTTTTTCATGTTCAGATAAGTACATAACATTTTCAAGTTGAAATGGATGTACTCTTCAGTTGTTGTCTTCCTCTTATTTCAACTCTGATATTAGTAGCCAAAACAAATGTGGATATTATCAGTCACATGGGTAAGTTCTCTGCTGTCACTTACCAAACAGCTTTTCTTTATATAATATGCAGAAAGTCATGTTTTTAAAAAGCTATTATATAATTTTGCTTAAGATTGATGTCAACTGCCTTATCTCATTTTTCATGAAATATTTGTTTATGTTAAGATTGTTGCTTAGTAACAATGGAATTAATTTTAATATCTTTATTTTTACAGTGAAGAATTCAGAATTCAAATGTATTATTTCACTTTTTTGCATTTTCCTTGAGGGTGGTATTTCATATTCATAAAGGCAAGGTATTAGTTATGGCAACGCTTTATGTATGCTACAGTTATAAAAAAATCTGTTGATTTTTTTTAAGTAACCAAGACTAGTGTAAAAAGGAGTTCTTAGGGCATATGAGAAATCATTAGCAATAGTAGAATATCAACAAATATCTGGCAATGAATGCTTTGCTCTGCATGTATTTCTTTCAATCTTAAAGCAGATACTATGCAGAATAAAAACCTTGTATATATACCACAACATAATATTTTTTGTGACAGTTATTAGCATATAGGTTGGGCCTTAAGAACTTCATGGTCAAAGAAAATTACTTAATTCTGCTATATACAGGCTGATCTCTGATTATCTTCTGATAGTAAAAATTATACTTCCCATTTCATGACTTTCATACTAGGGAAAGCTCACTTTTGCTCCTTTACTTTATAGCCCCAGTGTTTTTTCTCTGTCACTCTCATTTTCTCAGGAGACAATCTGTCAGATTTCAATTGTGTCATTCAGATTTCTGAGGCCAGTCATCTCTGACAACCATTTTATTTTACTTAATTCATATTTCTGTGTATTTGACACATCTCCAGCAGATCTGGAACTGAGTATAAGACAAAGGTGAATGTGAGCGCCTTTTCCTCCTGCTTCAATTCCTTATTTGTGGGATAACAGGATTGGACCATCACATCTATGTCCTGACAACAATTTAGATAGAAATATTAATACAGGTATATTTTTTTCTTACATTGTAAAATTATACTTAAATTCTCACATTTTATTTTCTAAAACCAAACAGCTTATAATACATTTTAACTATCCCTGACTATATTGTCAAAGAAGAGAGCTTGGGTGATAGAGGTAGGCTTGACACTACAGAATGGCAAGGTGGAAGCATTGCATGCTTTCTACAATAGGCACTTCTATGAAGTATGTGTGTTGGCTCATATGGCTGAATATATACAGAAGATGAGAACTCTCTAATCTAGGATGCCTAGCAAAACTGCAGATCTGAAGTTCTTTTGGATCCTGACTTGGGAGATGAGTAATTTTGGCTCACAATAATCATATTAAATGAATTTATTTTAAATTAATTTAAAACATTTCACAGAGACCCACACTTTATTATTTTATAGTTAAGACTTTGATATGCCAGAATTTATTGTTATAGAAAATTTTACAAGTGATTGAAAGTAGAAAGATCCTGGCATTTTTAATGCTCATAACAGGACATTGGTCAATGGCAAAAGGAACCCAGCTCAGAAGCACCTCAGTAATGAGATACAGTTTATTCTTTTAGGAGAAAGTCAAAATCAAGTAATATGATGGCTAAAATTGTACAGTGGTCCCCATCCAAAGTTTAGATGGTGCCATATGATGGATGTCTTCCAACACTGTCAACACCTGCCTGAGTGTCAGAGGCAATGCTGGCTGTGATTCCTGATGGTCAAAATGCCCTTTGGTTTTTCAATAAATCTGAGGCTGTAGATGAATTGTTCCCCTTATAGCAAAGACTAAGTCTTCAGGACTCATTCCCACATGTGAATAAAAATGAAGGGTTGATTCATTGTGGTTTTGATATTGCCTCTACCTTGTAGGTTTTTTCTTTCTTTCTAGAGGATCATGGCAAAAACAAACAAAACAAAACAAAAAAATTAAGAAAAAAAATCCAACAGCAAAATGAAACAAAAAACAAAAAATAACAATAAAACAACGCCAAAAAGGGATGTATGGTTCATCATTATTTAGGAATAAAGGGGTCACTTTTCCCAAAGTTATATCATCTATATCACAAATATTCATGAAAACATATTTAAAATTCACAAAAAAACTATTATGCTGCTACCCTTCTAGGACAGCCCACCCGATGAATATGTACTTTGATTTGTTTATTAACTTCTATTTAAAAGGTCTTGTTTCTCTGTTGAAGTAATTCCTTCAAGAAGACCAGATCAGAGGAGAAATGCCAATATGTGGTTATTTGACAAGAGGAAATAGTTCTTTTCTGCCAAGATTACCAGTAGAAAGAAAAGAAGAAGAGCTGTTAGAATCCATTTGGACTATGTTTAAATAGCACTAAGTTAAACTTTTGGTTTGGGTTATCTCATTATTTCTGGTACCAATTCTGGGAGAATCCACAACTGAGTAAATCATGGAATAGCAATACCTGACTTTTCTGTCTTTGAAGCTTGAATACCTATTTGGGCTTCTCAGAATGAACAGGCACTTATCAGGGGTATTTAGAAGACTGTATTAAGTTTCTCTGTCTTTTGTTTTCTCTGCCGGAAATAAAGGATGATATAATTTGCTGCTTTGGGACTGAGCCAATGCCATTCTGACCTTTGCCTGTTCTGGCAAGTTACAGGCCTACATAGAGGCTAAGAACACTAAATTTCCACTTCATGAAGAGTTGTTACAGGGAAAGCCAAACAGCATATGGAAGCAATGAGGCTGTATCTCTGCTCTTTTGCTTCTTGGCTGTGTAGTCTTTAAAGAACACTACATTGCTCTACAGTCCAGAGTTCAATTTAATGGTATCTTAAAGTCTAATTATTCAAAAAACTATTCATAGAAGCTAAAAATGAGAAAATGTGCTCTCATTGTACACTGTTTATATTTACTCAACTGGTGGAAGAAGAAAGTTCTTCATTACTTAAAAAAGACTTAAGTCTTTTTTAAGACTTAACAAATATATTGTTTTTCATTGATATTAATGAAATTTCAATTATTTTCACTTGATATTGATGTATTTCTCTTGACTAACTCCCCATGATTAAGTCATACCATCTGTATGTTTCTAAAATATTTTTTATATGTTCAATTCCTTTCTGTCCATTAGATGTCTTGTGTAGAGAAGCCCTCATATTTGTTATGATTATACAGAATCCTAATACTAGTTGTGTCACATAGACTGAAAGCTGAAATGGTGGCCAAGTATGGAATGAATACACGCTGACCAAAGTAAGGACAAAATAGAACATTCTATGGATTAGATTCTGATTAAGTTCTTGTAGAAGCTTTCTGTAGGTTTTGTTTGTTTGCTTGTTTTGTTTTTGTCCTTTGTTTTTTGTTTGTTTGGGTTTTTTTTTGTTTGAGAAAACAATGGATATATGAGCATACACTCTGAAAGAGCTGCCGACAGGCACCATGAAAATATAATGTATCTCTTTGCCAAAGGGAATTGTAAATGAGCAGTTTAAATGTTTTCCTTAAGCTCCAATTTATATCTGTAAGATGAAAGTAATGCTTGCTACAAGGACTAAACGTAATAGCAGAATCAGTCTTCTATCTGGTGTGCATTATGCATGATGACTGGGAATTGTCACGAGCGGACCTTGGTACTTATTGCTATGGCTGCTGTATATCCATTCTACTGGCGTTATTTGGATCACATTGTGGAATGAGAATTCTTATGCTTATCTCATAAGTGGAAAATACTGAGAACCAGAGAAGTTGTGCTGCCGTCAATAGCATCATACAACGCAGTGTGGTTAAGGTAGGCATAGACATCAGGTCTGTAAGGACTTAAGCTTGGATTTTTTTTTCTAGTGTATTTCTATTATGCTGTGTTTATGGGCACTAATCTGAATTCAGAAATATTGCGTTAACTTTACAGCTCTGACTTGAAGATTTTACATGGTGGAATCCTATTATTGATTTCTATGTATCCAAAATTATATTTTATTAAGGTTTCAAAAATCTACTGAGTTTGGTTCAGTACCATTCCTAATGTGGTAAAATGACTATCAGATTTCAAAGTGATTCCTTGCCTGATCCTCCTTTGACTAGACAGTGTTGGGCCATTGTCATTCCACAGGTGGCCCAAGTCTCTTAGTTTCATTTAGTCATATCTCTTCTTTCATTGTAAGACTTTTTTTTTACACTCAATTTTTAGCTTACCACATTAACTTCTGACTACTTCAAAAGAATTAAATCACCTCCAAGAAAGGTCATTACTAAACTGACTATAATGAGATTTTTAAAAGGATGACATTGAAAGCGTGTCCACGTGAATACTTTCAATAGTTTAAAATTCTCCTTTTTTCCTTTTTCCTTTTCTGCTTCTATTGGGCTTGAACAAAATAACAAAACTAAAAAAATAAAATAAAAAGAAAAACACCTATTTTTGTACTTAAATGCTCTCACTTAGTGTATTTATTTAAAATGTAATTTATTTTGACAAATATTTATTGAATGCCTCTTTTAAAAAGTATTTATTGTCTTACTGAGGATAAAGATCATAAACACATGCAAAATAACCATCAGAATAGCAAATGATCTCCTGCAGTCTGGTTATTAAGTTCTGTAGTGATGGCTCCTCTGCCTTGGCTTCTTTTTCCTCCTGTACTGGGTGTTCTCTTAGACCTCAGGTATCTCATCAACAACATTTTAAATGTTTCTCTTATTTTTAAATTAAAATTAGTTACATATTTTTCCTGATTCCTCTTTTCCCCTCCAGTTCATTTCACTACCTTCCAAATTCGTTCCCTCTAAAATGTATGGCCTCTTTATTTGTAATTTTTCGGGCTTATTCATAAACAAAACAAATTTCTGCCCCTGTGGCACTTCCACTCTCGTAGGAGGTTAGAGGAGGGGCAAGTAAATGCAAAGATGTTGTTGAAGGGGGATGTTATAGGCAAGGAGAGAAGAGGAGCAGGTAAATATGGGGAGTGGTTATGATAGGCTTCATTAAAACTTTCTTTTCAGTATTTAAGGTGATTACAATATTATCTATGGAGATATCTGGAAGATAATGTTCTCAGGAAGAAAAAAAAATAGCTGTAGGAGGCTAGTGAGTTGAGATGTAAGAGGGAGACCAGTGTAGCTGAAACAGACTCAACAAGATGTACAGAGCGCTACACAAAACTAGAGAGGAAAGGGCTGACCATGCAGGGCTCATGAGCCACCAAGTAACAAGCTCTATCTTTGAGTTTTGTGAAAGGCATTGCTGGAAGGCATCACACACACAAGGATGAGATGTGATCCGACTCATCTCTCATGCAGCTCTTCTGACTGTTGCACTCAGAATAAAATGAAGGAGCAGGTCTGGAGGCAAGAGATGATGGAATAAAGTGGTTGTTGGTGACAACAGTGGCTAAGAGGCTCCACCTTTGTGTAAAGTTATTTTCAGTCCATCATCTAGAAATTAACTTGATCGTGTCTTTATTTAAAGCAGTCATGTTTCTGAGTCCATGGTTTAAGAGCAGAAACACAGCAAATATTTCTTAAGACTGTGATCACACAACTTTATCCATATTGCTCGTATAACCATCAACACAGTCCTGTAATATCTCATGGTATTACTGATGAAGAAACTGAGGCATGTTGTATTTATTTGTACAAATTGTCCAAGTCTGGCCAGAGAGAGGGCTGAAAGGAGGATGTGAGCAGTCTAATTTCAAAATATCTGCTTATAACACTGTGCAATGCTGCCTTGAAGAAGTGTATATCATAATTCACTAAAATTCATGAGCTAATACATACGGGGGTCTGTAATTGGCATCTGATCATTTCACATGACTACAGGGTATTCAACAATACGATAAAATGTACTTTGTGAAATTAAGTCACCAACATTTAAAAAAAGGTCTAGAACAACCCATAAAAAAGAAGCAAATTGTTAGTGATAGCAATCAAAATTGTACCTTTTACTTTCCTTCAGTTCTAAAATATACTGCAGTAGAAAATGTTCCCTGAGCAATTTGTCTGAAGCACTAAAGTGACTTTTCTGGAAAAGGAAGATAAAACATCTTCTCTTGTGTATTTTATTTGAATGCATAGAATTGTTACATTTAAACTTCTTAATGTTACAGTTTTTCCAACCCAGTTGGCTATGCATATTTTGAGATATGTGACTGAGGAATATAATTATAAACCTCAGGGAAAGGGCACATAGAATAACTACGGAAGGGATTTATTTAGAAATACAGCATTATGTTCATTTACCTTGAAAATGAAGAAAAAATAACCACAGGAATGAGAATTAATGAACCATGTGCAAAACTTAGTGAGTACTAAACAAAACAAATTAGAGGTACTGCATGAAAAGGGGATGTGAAAGTGAGCCTTGCTGTTTCTAAGATGTTCAAAGTTGTTATAAAGTCAAAGAACAAGAGATAATGCAGAGGTGGTTAACACAGAGCAGTATAGCAGGAGCAAAGGTGCTCTGCACATGCTGGTGTGTTCTACTGTCCTGGGGCTGACACAAGCATCCCAGGGTCTAGAGTCTAGTGAATATTATGAAATCCCTATAAAGAAAGAATTTTGCTCGAAACTAATGGATACGGGGGTAGAAAAAGGATAATTATTATTTAGCAGCATTTATATTATATTTAATTGGTCGGCAGTGTTCATCCTTAACCTGCCATTATAAATTAATACACACAAATCTGATGGATTTCAACAAGCCTTGGCCTGGAATCTTAACCCATCTAAGCTAGCTTATAGTTCTATTCCCCAGATATGACCCCATATATACATATGTCCCCTTGGACTGTTATTCTCCATGCTATGCCGATGTTCCAGGCCACATGGAATGATGTACTTTTCTCTAGGCCATGGCATGTGTCCTCCTTCCTGCTCTTGGCTTCTTCTTCCTTCTTCTTTTTCTGCTTGAAGATTCTCCTGGAGATTTCTTCTTCCCATGAACCTCTCTGCTTCAGAAGTCTGAGCAACGTTGTCCCGCTTACCTCTGTCTTTGCCTAATATCAGGTCTCAGCATTTATTTAACCAATCAGAGACAAGCAAGGTAACAAAGCATTACTTGACTACAGCAAGCAAGCTTTTTTGGAGCAGGTTAATTAACATTTAGAATGCTAATATCACTCCATTGTATGGGCATAAAGAGACATGCAGAGTGTCGGAGAAATTTGATTTTTTATTTTTAAGTCCATGGTTTTTCTTTCCATTTAAACGCAATCCTGAAACTATGTCTCAAGAGATCACATTGTTGCACAGTTTCATTATAGGTTATGTGAGAAATGATTAGTTCAGAATACTTTTTTTGTAATTTTTTACATCCTCCCAAAAGACTCAGCAAAACAGGAATCAACATAGTCACATTTTTGAACTTATCAAAACAAAGCAATAATTTCTTCAGAAGCCCATCAGCAACAATACTCTTAAGCATTCAAATCACACAGCACTCATGAAAATGGACCCCAGAGACATTCCTACCTCAAAATTACGAAAATTTATTTTTACAGACTGACTAAAGACTTTCATCAGTAGAGGATGTCATTAGCAGTTTTTAGGTATGGTTTTCAGACCTGATTACAACACACAAATATTCCTGAGTATGTAACCTGTAATAATAAACATTTAAAATTTGTCAATGGATAAATCTGAGCATAATTCAGGATTGGGATATGGCAGAAATACAGGAACCAGTTTCTAGCTGTGGCTGGCACGTAGGACCTTGCTGTGGCCTTTGCATTTTCACTAAGATATTAATGTCTCATGGGGAATATAGGAAGGAAAAGAACCTCAGCTCTAAAGCAGATGCCATCTGAGGCAACATGTGCACAGTACGGAGGTCAAACAACAAGAACAGGGTGGGTCAGGATGGAAATTGGAAATCTGGGATCTAAGAAAGTTGCTACACACAGTACTGTGATACAGATTTTAGCTGGTGCTAAAGATATGATGAAAAATCATCAGCAGATGCAGTTACAGACCGACTTGGTGAGACTTGTATTTTACAAGATCATTGTCGTAGTTAGGGTTTTATTGCTGTGAAGAGACACTATGACCATGGTAACTCCAAAGGAAAACATTTACTCGGGGCTGGCTTACCATTCAGAAGTTTAGTCCACTGTCATAATGGTGGGAAACATGGGGGCACGCAAGCAGATGTGGTGCTGGAGAAGGAGCTGAGAGTTCTATATCTTTTTTTTAATAATTTATTTTTTATTTCTTCAAGTTACATCTCAATCACAATCCCCTCCCTACTCCCCCCTCCAGTCCCACCCTTCCACCCTCCTCCCCCTCAACCCCCCATCCTCTTCCCTTCTTTTTTTTTTTTTTTTTTTAGTTTAAGGTATTTATTTTTCCCCCCAACAGCTCTCCCTTTCAGTCCAAAAAATGGTTCTTTTTCTTATAACTATAAATACAATACAAAACAACAGAAATAAATAGGCCATGATTATAAGAGTTATATGGCTTAGCATACATTCCCAATGTCCAGTCCATATGTA
>CAJQZJ010031852.1:0-11801 GCA_907164525.1 Lophiomys imhausi
TCTTTGTTTTTGTGGGTTTGTGTGTCTGTTGGTTTTTTTTTTTTTTTTTAGTTCCCCCCCCACCCCCCGTAGCAAGGAGACACCTTTCACTGGCAGTACTGCCTCATAGACCCCCGGTGTATGAAGAGGCCCTCAGCCCTCATATGACTCCTGATCTGTGGTGAGAGACTGGTATGCAGGGACACTCCACCCCAGAGGATCAAGATGGAAGGGTCAGGGAGTAGAGCATGGGAGAGTGGGCCTGGGAAGCAGGAAAAGAGGACAATATGTCAAGGATGTAACCTGTAGCAACAAACAAATAAATTTACTAATTAAAAAAAAAGCAGATAACGTTAATACACTGTAAATAAATTAAAGGACACAGCCGTTCAACCTGGTTTTATGAACCTCCAAGTGTCGAAAAAACGTAGAGCTAAGGTAAAATACAGGAGAAATGTGGTGTTAACCCATGCCTTTAACTTCAGCAGAGACGGGAGGAGCACCAAAGTGTTAGTGGACTTATAAATTCTAGAGTTACACGGAAAAGGGTGGTGAGGGTACACACCCTTAATCCCATCATTCAAGAAGAGTACACCCTTAACCCCAACACACTAGACACAGAAACAGGCAGATCTCAGAGCTCAAGGTCAGCCTGATACAAAACAAACTCTAAATAAAGAAAAACTTTGATCCAGGAGTGGTGGAACACATCTTTAATCCCCTTAGATGGGAACCACAGGTCTTGGATCCCAATATTTAGAATGCAGAGACACACACATAGGATTTGGAAGGACCTAAGTTTAAAAGCTACTTACAAAAGGCCCACACAACACAAACAAATTGTCCTTCGAGACCTCAAAATATATACACTAAAGCTGGTTTAGCTCCAAAATAACAAAATAATTTCTTCTTTAAACCAGATTGAAAGATAACACTTTATATATTGTCAAAAACCAAATTTGCTTCAGGAGAAATATTACCTACCCCCCCCCAAAAAAAAGGGTGATTGTCCCTGAGTGAGGAATAGGGCAGGGCTCTGTTCTTATCATTCCAGGAGAATCAAAGCATCCATTCAAGGAACCCAGGGACAACTGGACAACGGAAACCTCAGCAGAAATCAGAATCAGACACCAAAAGAAGACGAGTGACCCAGATGATTCAGCCTGACAGACTCCCTCAATAGATGTCTCCATCAAAAGCCTACAACCACAACAACTCAATATCGCTAAGACCGTTCAGCCCTACACAATGCCCCAGCCAGAACCTCAGTAAATCCTGGAAGTTCAGCTTCTGCCTACAAATTCCTTAGGTCATCTAAACAGCTGAGAACAGAAGGACTGAACATAAAAGGATTGTATAAACATTTTTAACCATTTTTCCATTTTGGTTTGGGCCCCAAACAGGTTTACTACGACCCAAATCAGCAGGAAGTCATTTTAAGAGAGTGACGTCCCATACCCAGAGGGTGGGGAGGGTGTTTCTCCACCCCCCCCCCTTTTTTCGGTTATTTGAAGGACAACTGAAAACACTATTATTTAGGGGAAGAGATTACAAGTTGTTAAATGGTCCTGTTTAATGGGTTTTGGAGGTTAGACCCAGGGTATTCCTTCTTTCCCTTTTCTGTATCCTTCTTTATCTCTTATGTAGGAATGCACGGACCAGAGAAAAATCGAGACACAGCAAAGGAAGGATCAAGAAGAAAGGTCACATTATTGAATATGCCCTTATACCCTTGTATATTGATACAAAATTAATAGTATATTTGGCTAAAGTGGTATTGACCATTGTTTATTGTGCAAAAATAAGATTGTGTTGGTCTACGTCAGTATTGATATTTGTATATTGATACAAAACTAAGATTATAGTTGGCCACAATGGTATTGACCCTTGTATATGGACGCAATATTAAGATTGTATTGGGCCGCATAGGCATTGATCTTTGTATATTGATACAAAATTAAGAGTATATTTAGCCACATTTGAATAGATCTTTGTATATTGATACAAAATTAAAGGTAACGCTTCCTAATGGTATCGTACCTAGAGATACTTAAAAATGAAATGTGAAGCTCTGGCCTCTTGATACCAACCATCTTAAACTGTTTAGGATAGTTAAGAAAAACAAACTCCTAGTCATGCATGCATGTCACCTTGTTAGCTACTAAGACAGTCTATCACATATTCTCTAAGCTACTCAGTAATCAAGTTGTTAAGAGACAAGCAACATTTGCTTATCTAAATACAAGAGATAGATAGGGCATCTTCAAAAACCCCAAGAGATCTGCAGAATATGGCATTCAAAGATGTGGTCTTAAATAAAGATTTTTTTTTTTTGATATCGTGACATATCAGCTCCTGACAGCAACCCCTATTCTACTCCAAGTAGAAGAAAAGCATCGAAGAATCTCCAGTGTGAGATGGTTGAATTAGTGGCAAGCCTATCTCTTGGCATGTAAAAACTCCTTGCTTCAACTGCAGACAGACTGCTGTCCAAAAAGGACAAAACTTGGTAGCAGGGAAGTTGACAGCCTAGCTCTGCCAAGACAGGGTAGGTTAGTCCTTCACAATCCCTGCTCTACAATAAATGTCTGTCAGAGAAGCAGGACCAAAAGGCTGAAGACTGATGCTGGAATGTATGGAGAGAAAATGGGAACTGTCCAGGTAGTCACTGGTTTGTCATTTCTTAGTATTGGAAGCTGCAGGCCCTGCACTTCCTATATAATCAGATATATTTATCTTTCTCAGCTTTCTGTGGTGGTTGAAGAATAGACAGCTTGAGTCTCATAGCTAAATTTTGAGTTGTTTAGGAATCAAGAGGGCGTTCTAGATCTAAGAAGATGGTTATAATAGTGATGCAAGTTAGTATGAAAGCTAAGTCAGTTATATATAGAACTTTAAACTCATGGAGATGGTTAGAAGGTAGAAGGTTAAAGTCAGGGGCCAAATATGTATGAACTGGACATTGGGAAGGTATACTGGGCCATTTAACTCTCATAAATGTGGCATATTTAATTGTGCTGTTTTGTATAGAATTTACTGTTATAAGAGAAAGAACCATTTGTTGGATTGAAAAGGGAAGCTGTTGGGGGGGAAGAGGGTGGAAGGGTGGGACAGGAAGGGGGAATAGGGAAGGGTTTGTGACTGAGATGTAACTTGAAGAAAAAAAATAAAGTACTTATATAAAAAAAATGAAAAGCATTGGAAAAGTCCAATAATAAAACTCTTAAAGAATAAAAAAAAAAAAAGAAACAGAAACTGACTATGGATAAGAGATGACCATAGGGTCTTGATTCTTGGGCTCTAGTAAGTATCTAACAGTAAGATGTTAACTAACTTTTTTATCTTAATTTTAGTTTGAAATAGAGAGTCCTAATGTGCATATTATATATACTGCCTTAAAAGCTGGTTAGATGTATTATCAAAATAGTTGAGAATTTCCTCCTTTTTATATTGTTCAATATCTTGACACAAGTTAAACTTTTCAAACCAGAGTAGGAAAATATTCAGAAGTACCAAGAGTTAATTATTTATTTTAAACCCATTTGTTCCCATTTGATGATGTGAATATTGTTCTATGTAGCAATGTTTTATTACCTTGGCTATGAAGTAGTCCCAGATACTTAGTTCAGGTGGGATGAACTTCTCCTTGACTGTCAGTGACTCCTGATTCACAGAGGAAGATTCTCTGCAAGATACTTTTGATGGACTAAATTGTTTGCTTTGTTTTTCTCCTTCAACTAGTAAAACACAAACGAAGAAAATTATTATTCAAGAACTACATCCAATTTCCATCTTTACATAAAAGCTAAAATAACTACAAATAGCAAACAAAAATTAAATATGGTTATGAAAGTACACAGCCAGCTGGAAAAGTAGATAGAAGAAAAAAAAATCACTCTGTGTAGCAACCTGTGCTTTTATAGTAACTTGTCCATAATTATCTGAATACTCACTCATCTACTGTATGCAGTGTATCTGCCAAAAAAAAAAATCCCTCTACAATTTAGTTAAGATTATGACAGAAATTTCTCAAATCTTTCATATTTGTGGGGTTTTTTTAGGGGAGTAGGGGTTTGTGGTTCTTGAACCCAGGGATTTAAGCATGTAAGCACAGGATCTACCAATGAGCTACCCCAACAAGCACTTTAAAAATATTAGATAACACATGTCAATATGAATTAAAAATAGTGCCACACTTCAGACTGTTCAGTAACAACTAGTCTCATTTTATATTTAAAATATCTTAATTAGAAAATATATTAATATTGTGACTTCCATAATTAAATTACATTTATTACAACTTAAACAATGGGTAAGAGATGAAATTTCTAGTCATTAAAATTACACAGAACAAACAATGCCATCTTTTGACCTAATAGACAAACAATTCACATTTAGGCACAACAGTATTTTTCTCCATGGTTCCAGTGAGATCTACTTACCTCCCAAAGTGGTGTAAATATTTGTGCCATAATTACAATTTTAATTTATCATTTTTAACTATTCAATTTTAAAATACAACATACACATGCAATATATCAAACAACAATAACCTGAGTTTAATGTAGTAATTACATGACTTTGGAAAAGGGGAAAGAATGACATATTAATATTTTAAGATATTATATAATAGTGTTTCTACTGTTATGCTATCAAATGATTAAATTTATGCATTTAAATCTGTATAAACTTTTGCTTTTATTGATATCTGATAATCAACAATCCAGATCCTAATACACACTTTGCACAAACTAAAAACTAAAATTTTAAAACCAAAATGGAATAGAAAATGATTTATCTAAGAGGAATAGAGAGGATAAAATGTGGCTAATAAAAAATAAAGGCATGCATGGAGAAAAAGCCTGATAGAATCAAGAAATAACATGAATTTTAAGGACATAATTCTTATTTGCTTTGACTCACTGATTGGTTTCTATGTTAAAATAGATTTCACAGACATTTATCCCTTCCTTTCCTTGACAATCCCGATCTGACCCTCAGCACATTCTATACTATGGATACTTAGAAATGTAAGTCATTCCTAAAAGAATCAAACAGAAATAAAGAAATGTGTAAGAGGTTACATTAACGCATGGGAATGGAAAATTAGAGAAATAAAGAAAACAGTGTTTTCAGTAATATATTTTTCTGTATTGCTAGATTTGCTATCATATGGTAAAAACAAAAAAGTGGCAGAAGAGGAAGGAAAATATGTATGAGTGGAGCTGAAAATGTTTCCAGTACGTTATATACATGCATGAAAATGGCCTTAGATAATCTAAATAAATAATAATAAGCAGCAGCAGCTAAGAAGTTTGTATAACATTTTTAAATCAAATCTCTTTGTGTGTGTGTGTGTGTGTGTGTGTGTGTGTGTGTATGTCTTGTGTGGTCTGTGTGCATGTATGTATCACACATGTGCATATACATATGGAAGCCAGAGAACAGCCTCAAATATCATTTATCAATAATGTCATCTACCTTGTTATTTGAATCAGTATCTGCCACTGACCTAGAATCACCAAGTAGTTAGGCTGGCTGGCCTTTAAACCACAAGAATCTACTTGTCTTCAACTTCCCTTCCTCAGTGCGTGCATTATCGGATATGCCAATATATCTGGCTTTTTATGTGGGTTCTAGAGACTGAACTCAGTCTTCAAGCTTGCACAGCAAACACTTTATTGACTGAACTATCTCTCCAGCTCCAGCTTACCATTTTAAAGCTGATATAACAAAAGTTATATTTTGTAATCATATTTAAATATTATTTCTTTAAGATCTTAACACAACCAGCAGAACTATTTCATGTCCTTTTCAACAGAAAGCCCACTTAGCACTGAGGCTTCTATAGCGAATGTCAAAGAATACATGAAATTCATAATGGAGGACTTTAAAACTTAGTACCAAAATGCAGAGGAGAAAGGGTAAATTGCTTAGCTGATGACTTAAAATAGTTAATTTGAAGGAAATACAGATATGGAAAAAATAAAAGACATTTAAATATAATACAAAATTAATCCCAAACTGAGCATGGTGCTGCACACCTTTAATTGCAGCACTCAGAAGGCAGAGGCAGGCAGATCTCTGTGAGAACCTGGTCCACGGAGGGAGTCCAGGACATCCAGGACTACACAGAGAAACCCTGTCTCGAAAACAAAACCAAAACAAAATCCCAAATCCATTTTTTGTTTTAGCAAGACAATTCAGGCTAAGTGCTTAGAGGTACCATGAATGGTACTTTAGATGTAAACCTATGTGAAGTCTACAAATAAACTTCAAAGAGTCCAACAAGGAAAATATTAAAGTAGCAATGAATAAGTAAAGATTCTTCTTAAATGAGTAATAATAATTTTCAAAACCGACATGCTACTTATTATACAGATATAAGAAAGTTTGACTCTTAGGGCCCTCCTAAAATCATTACTTCATATAATATCTTGTACCTATTCTATGAGTAGTCATAAAAATCAATTTGCAAGCTGGGCATCATGACACACAGTTTTAATTCCAGAACTCTGGAGGCAGAGGCAGAGGCAGCCAGAACCTTGAGTTTAAGGTCAGCACGATGTACAAAGTGAGCTCCAGGCCAGTCAGGGCTCTATAGTGAGACCCTGTCTTAAAAAAGAAACTTAACATCCTTAATCATCAGAGAAATGCAACTCAAGACAGCTCTGAGATTCCATCTCACTCCTGTCAGAATGGCTAAGATTAAAAACACAAAGAACAGGACATGCTGGCGAGGTTGTAAAGAGGGAGGAACACTCCTCCATTGCTGGTGGGAATGCCCCCTTGTACAACCACTATGGAAATCAGTCTGGCGATACCTTAGAAAACTTGGAATAGCTCTACCTCAAGACCCAGCCATGCCACTCCTGGGCATATATCCAAATGATTCCTCATCAAGCTACAAAGATATCTCCTCAACTATGTTCATAGCAGCTTTATTTGTAATAGCAAGAAAATGGAAATGACCCAGATGTCCTTCAACCAAAGAATGGATTAAAAACAAAAAACAAAACAACAATGAAAACAACAACAAAGAAAAAACCCCTGTGGTACATTTACACAGTGGAATACTACTCAGCTATCAGAAACAAGGAAATCATGCAATTTGCAACCAAATGGATATAGAACTAGAAAAGCTCATCATGAGTGAGCTAACTCAGACTCAGAAATATACACATAGCATATATTCACTTATAACTGGATTTTAGCTATATAGTACAGTATAACCATCCAACAACCTATGGACCCAAAAGAACAGGAATATGGACTTGGTTACCTGTTAGTGGGACAGGCCACCCTAGTGGAACTGCCATGTATGCCTTCTGTTCGAGAGGAAGCTCTTAGACAACATGTGACTAATGAACTGGGGGGGGGGGGGGGGGACATAGAGGCACTACACTGGGGGGGGGGGGGGGGGGGGAGAGGGGGTAGAGGGTGAGAGGGTGGGATCATGAGGGGGTGGAGGAAGAGGTGGTAATGGAGATGTAACTTGAAATAACAAATAAATAAATTAAAGATAAACAAAAATAAACTTACAAGTATTTGAATAAGAAGTAGTAATTTTTCTTCAAATCCTATACCAAAGCAGAAATCCAAGAAAGCTGATGCACAAAATGATGGAAGATAGCCAGGAAAATATCAAAGCTGCTATTTAGACTTTTTGGTAAGATAAGGGGAGAGAAGAAGGAAGAGGGAAGAACTAGAGAGAAGGAAAAGTAGGGCAAAGGGGGAAAGAAACAGAGGGAAAAATGAGACAAGGGGTAGGAAGAGAGGAAAAGAAAATCAAGAGAGAAGAGGGAAAGTGGCTAGCAGAGGAGAAAACAAGCTTTAGTGAGATATGCACATGAGCACACAGTTCTAATGTGGATGACTCAAGCATATTCTATAAACAATGTTATATAATCAAAAGATCTGTGACCACTATGCTGGAATAGTAACTCTAAATTATTACAAATGCCACAGTTTGGAAATAATATTCAATCTGTTTTGTTGGAGAACTTGAAACAGCCAGAAACGTTAGAAAAAGAAGTCTACAGACAGAGAGTATGCTTAGTTTTAATAACCTTCTTAAACATCATTACCCACTGAATGAGGGTATCTAGGACAGATATGATATACTGATATATATGTATATATATAATTTTATTATATGTATATATGTGTAATTTTACTTTATGTGCTTGCATGGATGTCTATGTGAGGATGTCAGATCTTAGAGTTACAGATAGTTGTGAAGATACCATGTGGGTGCTCAGAATTGAACCCAGGTCCACTGGAAGAGCAGTCAGTGCTTTTAACCACTGACACATCTCTCCAGTCCCTATACTGTTTTTTCATTTGGCTTAGAGCTTTGTATATCAAAAGTGAAATAAAAGAATAATTATCTATAAAACTATATATTTACATTTCTTTCAAGCCTTCCTGGAAGGCTTCTTTATATCTCCCATTCTCGCAATAATAAATGTTATTGAAACATAAAGGGACTTAATGTAACATAGCCCTCACTAAAATCTAGGACTAACAAAAATGAATTCATTTCCCTCTAACATGAGTTGTTTTCATGTTTGGTCATTTTTTAGAAGCTCTGAACAACAAGACACCAGTGATGAGTGTTTGCCGTGTTCAATTGTGTTTTATCACTGACATTTATCTTAAATGTGTTTGCCTCTTCTGTAAGAAACATTATTATGTCACCAACAAAACACTTAGTTTTCATGTAAGTTCTACATACAAATGATTTGGATTTTCTGATCTATATTTAGCACAAATAATAAAATCTCAGAGATTTTTTATTTTTTATTTTTTGGTTTTTTGAGGCAGGGTTTCTCTGTGTATACCTGGCTGAACTCACTCTGTAGACCAGGCTGGCCTCAAACTCAAGAGATCCACCAGTCTGTGCCTTCCAAGTGCTGAGATTAAATAAAGGCATGCACCATCACACCGAGCATCAGAGATAATCTTAAGTGTCTTTAAAATATCTATTATTAGCATTTCAGAGTAAAAAAACATGACATGCTTACCACAAATAAAATATTCCTTTTATATTTCATTATGCAATTAAGAGTTAAAATTTTCTGTAAACTTATTAAGAGAAGACAAAATTCACAACTTTTATGGCAAATTTTCTCAAGAGATGCAAAATTCTAAAAATTCAAAATACTTCCCTGCATTATATTATAAGCAGCAATAAAAGTATGGATTTCTGTTTGCAGAAAAAAAATTAAAAATTGCTCTTGCTAAATTTCAAATTTAATGATAAGATAACAGAAAATAACTAAAAATACCACGAGCATACACAATTATAACAACTTAATTATAAAAATCAAAACTTTCATTAATGTGATGCAGACTTCAGAAAGAGAAATTTCACTAACATTTAAGTTAGTAAGTTGTGTATACTATTAACTTTTAGTTAAGGGTCCTAGGCTGTCATGGTTAACCAGGTGGCCATGGGGCTTAAATAGGAAAGCTAGCTGAGTACGAGCCCGTGAGCACAGTTCCTTCCCGCCTTGAACTGCTCTTAATGACTGATCTGAAGTGTAAGCCAAATAAACCCTTTCTACCCCATGTTTCTTTTGGTCAGAGTGTTTTATTACAACAACAAAAAAGCAAACTGTAACAGTCAGTAAAATAATTAGAACAAACTATATGAGACACGTAGAAAATACTATAATTTAGTTCATGAGACCATTATTTCAAGGCACTTAAGATGAGAATTTATAGCAAAGTAAAAAACACAATTACCTAATTTCAAACGCCTTTCCTAGCACTAAATCTCAAAACATTTTTACAGAACATGTATTTCCAAACAAGTATTTCATTTTCAATATACAGTACTTGGATATTAATTACTTAGGAAAACAAAATACTGTAGACTTTTCAGTTTTCATTTGGTTAAATTTAAAAACTTGAACTACATGTATCTTAATGCTGACTTAATTCACATCAACTCTCTGAACTGTGTTATTTTATCCCTGTGATGGATAATGTTGTCAACTTGACAGCATTTAGAATCACTTAGGAGACGGCCCTCTGAGCATGCCTGTGAGGACTGCCTTGTATTGACTGAGATGCTATTATAGGTAGGGCTATTTCTGGCTGGGGTCCTGGATTATGTAAATAGAGAAAGGGAGCAGACACTGCTCTTCACTTCCTAAGTGCAGAAATGATATAAGCCGCAGATTTAAGTTCCTCCTTCCTTGACTTCACGTCATGATGACTCTATTGTGAGCTAAATGAACTAACAGTTCCTTAAGTTGCTTATGTCAGGGTACTTTATCATGGCTATAAAAAAAGAAATGAAGATCCCTTGTTCAACAATAGGAACTGAATATTATCTTTACAATCAAGCTCTTGAAACATTGTGATTATATTTTGAGCAATCCAAACACAGAGCATTGCTTATCTTTACCTAAAGGTCCTCAGATTGCTGTGTTGTGTCAGTGTACTTTGAAAACACAATAATGTGTTTTAAACCAACACTGCAGACTTTTATTTCATACTACCAGCCACCATTCTGTTGTTGTTTTTCTTGTGCTTCACAGGACTGGCTGATTACTTCATTATCTACTGCTTCCCTTTTCCCCTTTAGTATCTCACTCTTCTCCCTCTACTTCTCTTTCTTTGACTCCCTGTTCCTTTCCAATCTAGGTTAATTTTGAAACCAAAAGCATTTGTCTTCATCAGCTGATAAATCATGTAATTCATAGTTCCTGTAAGTACACTTGGTATAACTATATGTAGAATAGTTTCTCAGTTCTCAAAGACAAGTGAACATAAATTGAATGTGTTTATAGTTAGTCCTATCACAAGGTAATTGTGTTTTGAATCAATTTTATGTGGTTATCATGCCCCCAATCCAAAAGGGTAACCACACAGACACAGATAATTTTTGGCTATTTGATTATTTTTTATATTCTGAGAAAATGGCTAGAATTGTCATTTATAAAGATTCTTATTTACAACTAACTATACAATGATGTTTTTGCTCTCAAGCAACAAATCTTAGTATTTAAATAAGAATTTCAACTTTGAGTAAGGTTCTTCATATTTATCTGTGTTTAGCATAAATATGTGGAACTGGGACTACTGATTTGGCTCAGTGGAAGAAGCTTCCTTAATGTGCACATGGTTCTGGGCTCAATTTTCAGTATAAAAGAAAGAGTTTAAGTTAAAATCAGGCTAATAATATAATTTTCACTTTAAAACACACTTAGCAGAACTTATCCCTTTCACCATTTCATAGTTATAAAATCAGAGTCGTAAATAGTTTTCTAAAACATATTAAAATAAAACCAAAATTAATTTAGCAATATTTACTCAATCATTAACTCTATGATCTATGAGTCTAACTTCTGTTAAGGTTTGAATTTGTTTTTTTCTTGAACTCAGATATAGAAAAGGAAAGTCAAGGCGAATTTCAGAGTTGTTTTTTAATTGATGGGAAATATGTCATGGGAAGTAACTAAAAAAACCATTCTGAGAATTGAAATATTTAATATTTTAATAAACAGGCAAATATGATAGGTAAATTTGCATTTAAAATTTATAATTTTAAAGAAAAAGGTAGAAGAATATAATTTTAACTTAGAGGCAAGTGTAGTGGGTATTCAGTGCCAGATGAGAAGGCATGAAGTCTGGGGAGCGGTCATCAGCACTGGAACTTTCAGTTGAGGAGCCAAAACTGTTTCAGCTCTAAACTTCTTCAAGAAAGTTAGGAGCCACAGCAAGAAAAATTATAATTTATCACCCTGATGTCACAAGTTATTACAGAAGTCCTTAACAGACTTGAAATGGGAAGTTTATAAAGTTCCTAA
>CAJQZJ010031867.1:0-19145 GCA_907164525.1 Lophiomys imhausi
GTGTGTGTGTGTGTGTGTGTGTGTGTGTGTGTGTGTGTGTGTGTGTGTAAGACACATAAGCTCCAGGTTCACTTATCTATATTTAACTTCCATAAAACACTTTTGAGCTTGCTATTAGGATCCTCTCAAGGCTAAGTCTAACCCAGGGCACGCACAGCAGGGCCAGAGCTCTCGAGAGTCTCCGACGTTAATAAGTGCGTCTTCTGAGCTCCAAGGACTAGCACCTCAGGAGATCAGAGCTGAAGTAGCCACTCATCTGAGATGAGTCACCACTGAATACAAAGTTGCTTTCTAAATACCACAGAAGAAAGTAAATACAAGGAAATCAGTCCAGGCCAATACAAGTCAAGACGGAAACTGTTCAAGTGTATTTTTCCTTTGGCACAAAGGAAGCATCCTTTCACAACTTACTCATGAGAAAATGATTCATTCTCAAGACACACCATCACTGTGCTTTCTAAACTAAGGTAAGACATGCCATGCATGCCTCCAAGGAAAGGATTGTTATTTTGCTAAAACACTGTCTCTTAGAAAAGAAAAAGACTTTCCTCCTATAGTATCCAGCTTCAAACAGGGCATAATGTTGGGTTTAAACTTATGAATACTATTACCCCAAATAGAGCACCCTGGAAGAAAAAAATACCAATATAGAAATAGACAATGAAATTAGGGTATCCTAATGAAAGTGATAGAAAGTAAACAGATAAAAGAAAAGTAGAAAAGAGTATGTTACAGCGTAAGTATTCCCTTAACATGGTTTTCCTTTCCCAGTGAACAAACCTTAAATGTGGGGGACAAATAATTCTTCAAGAACCAGAATTTCACAGGAGTTTTGGTATTCTTCAGCACTGATAGCATCATTATGCTGCCAAACAAAACAAATAATGATTTTCCAATGCTTTTTAACCTCAACAACATTAAGCAGAGAAAAATCACAGATTGACAGCAGAGCTAACTCATGTTCAATTAGGCAGAGAGACTTTCTCTAATGGGAAGTATATGTACTGAACTATAAAGATGCCACTGAATGAAAGAGACAAGGATTTCCCTGAGAGTATGTTCCAAAGAGACAGAGGCAAATACTAACTATGCTGTACATCTAAATGAACCATCTCATAAACTGATGGTGTGAGTCAGCACCATCATGGCCATGTCTTCACCATTCTCCAATGACATTATTATGTTATTTTCTAATCCAGGTTTATAACAAAAACCAAAAGGAAAAACAGCTCTGAAACTGGGACAATGACCTACAAGTATTGTGTCTTCAAAGCTGAGCTCCCAGACACAGGATCCCAGGAGAAACTGACCCTGATGCTCTTCCCCTCTGGTAAGCACATCAAGTTTCAAGCAATGGCCTGCCCTGCTTCTAGCCGCACGACCTAGGCAAACTCCCTTCCTTTTAGTCTCAGTTTTCGAGCAAACTAAGATCTGCCCTGTGGGCCTGGAGAAGAAGGCCAAGTGTTACACGGTTCTGTTCTTTCTATGCCAATTCTCCAATTTCTCGTTTATGCAATATTTGATGACCAAGGGAACAACAACTGTCTGTAAGGTGTGCACAGGATACTAAAGGTCTATAGTTTCCTTTTAATATCCACACAGAGGCACTAACTACATAGCTCTACCAGATCAAAACAAATAGAACTGAATGTGGGAAGCTATCCACAGTCCTAAGGGTACTTGAGATATATATATATATATATTCACATATATACAGCAAGCAAAACCTTTCACACAAAATAAGACTGTAGCAAATTCATTTACATAATAATGAAGACTAACCGAAGAAACCTTTCGTAGAGATGACCAGATGCAACAGAGAAAATATTGATTATGTCATCTTTATCTTGCTTCACTTCCTCAGTCTTCTGTCCTGAAAAGCCCCTGTAGACAACAGAATTAAAAACAGCCCTTACAATGCTGGGCAGACACAACCTTTTAGGAGAGGCCAGAGACAGTGCCTGTTTCTTCCTGCTTGGTGGAACCAACATACAAAGATGCTGGGAAGGGGGACAGGGACAACAAAGTAGCAAGGAGGATGCTCTCTACAAGACACCATGTCACGCAGGAATAAATGGAACACAAGCTGCTCCAAAGAATGTGGCCTGTCACTGGGAGGCCAGCAGAACAATGACCATCACCTCTCCCATGAGTGGGGCCACCCATCAAGAGGGAAGCGTGTATCGCAGAAGCAAGCTATGTGGAAGAACACTTTCCCTCTCTTTATTAAATGGGAAACATTCCTCTACTCCAAGTGAAAGGGCACAATCTAGCTGCATGAAGGAAGCCCAGAAAAAATTACCATATTCAAAAGGATGCATGGTACGAATCTTTCAGTTTTTTCTTCAAAATGTTAAACCTTTTTATGACACCAACTTACCATTTGAATGAGTCCCAAAATCCAGATTCATTCTCATTTGTTCCATCACTCAACAAGTCCTCATTAACCATGTCTGCCTTCTTCTGAACCTGCAATTATAATGACAGATCTTATATCTCCCCGTAGGTCTGATAGGCACAAACCTGATTTTGTGCTGGCTGCACACTAAGTACTTTCAAGAAGAAACAATCAACCAATTCTCCTGTAGGAGAAACCCACCCAGACTCAGTGGATGTGTGTGTTTATCAGAATGTCCATGTTAAAGCCTTCAGGGAGGAGCTCCCAATCTCCATGAATTGAATGATAACCACTCTCGGTTTGTACAATGAGCCAAAGACCAAATTCAGCTGCATAAAAAGACAGAGTGAGTTAACCCAGAAGAATATTTCTTCTAGCTGAAAACTTCTAGGGAAGATGGTGGTCTATAGGAACTGTTGAGAGAGGCATGTCGGGCTGCGCCCACTTTCAGGACTTACAATCACAAAGGATTCTCTGCAGCAGTCCTGCTCAGCCATGCAATGGCTGACTTTCAGCTTTACGATGTGCAACACTTACTTATCCTACAATCATTTTACTTTAAAACAAAGAATTTTTAAATGCTGAGGAGAGATAGGAACAAAAGACACTAAATAAAAGCACCAATTTTTATATTCTGTGTTTATTTTGGGAGACATGGTCTCATGTCACCCAAGGTGGCCTCACACTCACTATGCAGTCTAGGCTAACCTTGAATTCCTGATCCCTAAGTACTGGGAGTATAGGTGTGCCCCACCGCACCTATGAAAACAACAATTGTACTGTTGAATTATCACTGGAATGCCCCAGTTTTCTGAGAATAAAATAATAACACTATGAATTGTGGGTATAAAAATGATCAAGCCAGGGCAGGAGAGATGGCTCAGTGGTTCAGAGCACAAACATACTGCTCTTCCAGAGGACCTGAGGTCAGTTCCCAGATCCCACACTGGACAGTTTACAACTACCTGTAACAAGGCTCTCTTCTGACCTCCACAGGCACCTGCACAGCTGTGACATATATTCACACAAACACATTTGCATATGTATAAGTAAATAAAACTTAAAAAATGGCAGAGCTGGGCCAGGCAAAGTGGTAGATTCCTTTAATCCTAATACTTGAGAGGTAGTCAGACATATCTGTGAGTTCAAGGACAGCCTGGTCTATGTAGGAAGTCCCAGGCTAATCAGGGCTACAAAAAGAATGGGAAGAGGGGCAAAGTCTCTGTGGGGACATTTTGCATAAAATGAGAACAGCATTGCTCTCTGCGATTACCCAATAGGACAATCTCTCGGCTGAAGAAAACTAGAAGCTTGTCTTCACAAAGACACTTTCTTTAACAGCATCCCTGGAACTGTTAAAACAAAAAACCTCCAAATGGAATATCAGACTGACTTCAAAATGCAGTTGTCCCCCTTTATCTGATGGGAAACATTCCAAGCCCCTAGTGGATGCATGAAATCTGAGAGAGTAGTGAACCCTGAATATATACTATAGCTTTGCTCATACTATTTATGATAATTAAGATAAGCTTAATTTGTAAAGTAGGCAAGATGAGACTCACAACAATAATTAACAGTAAAATGGAATAGTAAGACAATAGTTTAATAAACTAATGTGAACGTGGTCTCCCTGAAACAGTCACAAGTGCTGGTGCCTCAGACCGTGGCTGACTGCGATCACAAAAGCCTTGCCACAGGAGGGACTGCGGTCTACATTCCCCCATGACAGTGGCTGAGGGGGACTGTTTACAGCCATAAACAAGTAGCTGCCAAGCTGACCAAACTCACCTTCACTTTGATGATCTTGCTTTTGAAGTTATTGAGGATGACAACAACATCATTTGCATCAGGAGGAGAATCTGTACCGTCATGGCTTAGGGAGACAAGACAGAGAATACAAATCACGACCAAAACCCAGTCAGTACTCAGACATCAACTGCTGTGCTCGTCCGTCATCTTCATCAAAGAAAACTTTCCAAAGCCAAGTTTCCTCACGGTCTGAAAGAAGCACCTTAATGGGACAAAGAAGTGTTCACAGAAATCTCCATCTCTAGGCTAGATAAGTGAGCTGGCTTCCTTCCTAAATCCTCCTTCACATTACCGCAAACAGCGACAGGTTCTCAGGCAGGACCAGTGTGTTACATCATGAGCAAGCACGATGTTCACAGGTCTGCGCACGCAGGCCCACCACTGGACCAGTCATGTGAAGAAATCTGCTCTTGGGTGAATGTGGAGACACACCTGGAACCCCAACAGGAAGCAGCAGGGAGATCAACCTGAGATCAGAGCCAGCCTAGGCTACAGTGTGAGTAAGAAAAAACAATCCCAAAAATCGGTTCTTGCCTTCTCTCATGAGGCAACACAACCAGCCAAGGTTAGACCACAGACTCAACTCTGTGTCTCTGGTAGAAAGAACACAGTATAACCAGTTCTATTTACAGGCACACAGGAGCAGAGGAGGAAAAATTTTAAGTACTGTTTTCCTACTAATCATATTTTCCAGTCACCAAATGTCAGGAAGTCACTGCACTTGCTGTCACTCAGCAAACAGCAGGCTGCTCAGGCAAACGGAGAGGAGAAAGTTGAAGTACAGAAGACTCTAGAGACAGAGACTGTCCACAGGAGCCCTACAGAGCAGCTGGAGAGGATGACGGCACCGCAGCCCGTGGCAAGGAGGAAGACGGACAAGGACACACAGAAGAAAGAGAATTCAGAATCATTATAACTTTGTGAAACCTATCTAGAAAATAACTTGATTAAAGAAAAGCCTACTATTTACAATAAAGACATAACTACAGTACAAAAGTCTCTGAATAAGAAATCTTCACTAGGCTAGATATGGGGACACATGCCTGGAGTCTAAAGGAGTCTAAACTACTCAGGAGACTAAGACAGAAGAAGATTCACTTGGGCTCAGCTCAAGCCTGTGCAAGAGAGTAAAACTCTGCATCAAAACCAAAAACACTAATCCATACTGCTTCTCCATATCAAGTCAGATGCCATAAAGCAAGCACACAGGTCAGGATGTTCAAATAAACTCTAATGAAAACCATTCTCTAAACAAACTGGCACAGAACTGGGGACCAATTTAAACTGTGTTAAACAGGATGGAGATCACAACTTTTAAAATGATATTATGGGGTTTGTTTTGTAACTAATAGATGGACTGAAAAATTCTTGTCACCGACAGTATGTTCAAGGGGTCCATCCAAACAATACTAGCCCAAGGACCAGGACTGACAGTCAGACTTCAGAGTCAAAGCTCACGTGTCCTGTATGTGTGTAAACCACTCGAGGGTCAAGATCTATACTTTCCCATCAATGTACTAAACAGAGCCAACCCACTTAACTTCTAAAGTCACATACCATGAGGTGAACAAAGCTTCTGCCTGTTGTCTGCATCCTGTGTTGACACAAGGAACCAACGGAGAACAAACCTCACTATAGTCAGCACTTACATTGCTTGTTATCCAACTCATCTCTGAGTCGAAGTTCTTCCACATTTACTGTACTGGAAAGCTTGGTTTTGTTATGCATATGACTATAGTGCGTGATGCCTGGGGTAAGGCCAGATAATATCCAGTTAAAGCTGAGTGAGTCTCTTACAGTGAAACACATCCTTCACCCTACCTGTAGATCCTATAAATATCATCAGAACGCCCCTTCCTTAGTCTCAGAATCCAGGCTCCGGGGTTGGCTTTGAGCTGAAAATATCCCTAGGACACAAAGAAAGTAAAGCTTCAGATCTCTTTAAAATTAAAATATTTCTGGTGGACATTTACTTTTTCTTTTGAAATGTCAGATCATGTATGTGTGCAGGCCAACCTGTCTATCTGCCTTTCTTTCTTTAATTCCTTCTTTCTTTCTTTTTTGGCTGTACTGGGTATTAAACCCAGGATCTTGTTGCCATGGTAATTTTTTTTTTAAATTAAAAGATAGTAAAGCAAACCAAACTGAAAAACTATCAACCAACAAGCTAAGAAACAAAGAGTCCTAGCTGAGCAGACAGCGGGCCGAGAAGCCTGCCTGCTGCGCCTCACTGAAAAGGTGTTCTGATGAGAATGCGCCGGGACCTTCTAACGAAAAGAGGTCTAGCAGCGCACTGCAGTGGGTTTTGCTGTTTAAATGGCATATGAATGGAATCTCCAAGCTTAACCAAACCAATGACTTTTACATTGATTACATTTAGTCCACTGACAATTCTTATTTCACTGCATGGTTCAGAACGTCAACTGTTCTATCATAAATTATAGCACCTAAATTACCGCAGTGGAGTTTTACCATCTTATGGTCATTACTTACCAGATTGGCCATCACAATTGTGTCCACAGTTGTTGGGTTGGCTGAAGTTCCTAAAGTGAACTGTAGTCCTCGAGGGGGCTGGCCTGTGGTGATGTCATAACAATGACCTTCTAGTAATAGGTATTCCAGCTCATACTCAGCAGCCACTACACTGTCCACCTGAAAAATCAAAATTAAGCCACCCGAATATTACACATGCATACTCAGAACATATTCTGCAGCGGATAGGGAGACAGTGCTTGCTGCTGAGGGTGAGGACTTGAGCTTGAGCCCTGATTCTACAAGGTAGAAGGAGATCTGGTGTTCCTACATCTGTTCCCTGACCTCCATGTGGACACCATGGCACTCCCTAACCCCCACCAAAATAAATACATAGCAAATAAATAAAGTAGCAAAAAGCATCCTTTGTGACTTCAGTTTAAGAAATTCAAAAAAAGGGCTGCCCCTAGAAGCACTGCAGATGTGGCTGCTGTGTCACATGGGCATCAGTAGGTGCAGAGAGGAGAGAGGCTATGTCTACATTCAGTGTTCTGATCTATGAACATCTGAATAAATAGTAGCCTAACATTCCTGGAAGAAAGCAAGCTGGAGACCAACACCAGTTTGGTGCCCTGGGACCGGACAGGGAGCTAGCCTGATGACCACCAGTCCAACACCAGGCAAGCACCAGATGGGCTCACAGGACAGGAAGCAAGCCAGAGACTAGAAGGACTCTCTGCCTGGCCCTGCATGTGGCATTGTGGGTGAGCCAGCCTTGCCTTTTGTCTGCTTTTCAGTGGTATTGTTGAGGGAAAGATCCCCTCCCCTCCCTTTTGCTCTCACCACCAGTGGTAGACAGGAGATCTGGCCCCAATGGAGTCATGAGAGCAGGACAGTTGTCCCTGTCCCTCAAATGATGCAGCACTCAGGAGAGCAGGCCCTGCACCTCACCTGGACAGCACAGTACAGCTGGTCCTGGATGTGGGGGTTGTGGGTGAGCTACCCCCAAGGGTGTGAGTGTGGGAGAGCCAGCCCTGCCTTTTGTCTGCTTTTTGGTGGTATTGCTGAGGGAAAGATCCCCTCCACACTCTAATGCCTCACCACAGGTAACAGGTGGGAGAGTTGGACCGGATGGGGTCATGAGAGCAGGAGAGCTGGTCCAGCCCCTTACCTGCTGCACCACTTGGGAGAGCAGATCCTGAACCTTATCTGGGTAGCACAGTAGAACTGGCCCTGAATGTGGTAGTTGCAGGCCTAGAACCAGGGCTTTGAGTTGGCCCACCCCAACATATACCCCATGGATTAACTGCTGGAGTTCATGAAGAGGCCAGCTCCACAGACCCAAAGCTACAGGATCTCCATGACACAGGACAACAACAGGATATCTGAGAGGAGTCTCAGTGAGGTTCCAGTATTGACAAAATAGCAAAATCCAGAGGCCTCGTAATAGACCAGGCATCATTATAATGAACATTTGCAAGCAAAAATGTGTAGACAAAAGGGAATATTGTGGAACACACTGAAACACACTACAGCTTCCATAATGAGATTATTTTTATGTTGGGAGCGGTTTCAAGGGTGGAAGGTGGGAATGAGGGGGGGTGGGAGATGAGAGGGAACAGGGTGGATGATGTGACATTCACAAAATTAAATATATATATATATATATATAAAGAAAAGAAAACAAGAAATTCAAGAAAAGATAAGACCACAATTTCAGAAAGCAGATCACTCATTGATTGCAGTGGGGGTGGGAGGTAATCTACAAGGGATCTCAAAGGGATTCTGCGGATAAACATTCTGGATCTTGATTGAGATAGTGTCTAAAGTCTATAATTGTAAGAACTTGTTTGGAGAGAGAAAGAAGAAAAGATAATGAAGTCTGTAGTCCAAAGATACAGATGAGAGGACAAGATTGCACACATTGCTGTGAAGAGCCCTAAATAAAGAAGAAGAATTTACATGCTATGGCAAAGGATGGGCACAGCTTGTACGCAGCAGCACCCTTGTAAGAGCCAACTACAGAGCAATCCAGGGTTCGTCTGCCACGGATACACGCAAAGTGTACTATGTCCACATAATGAATACTGTCTGACAATCAATAGGTATGATCACATGCATGAACCTTGGAAAACAACTTATCAAGTGAAAGAAGTCAGTCACAACAGACCACCTGTTGAATAACTACTCAGACACAATGTCAGCTTAAGAAAACTCTCAGAAACAGAAAGTGTCACTAATGCCAGGGGGAGCAGGGAGTGAGGGCTGGTGAGTGCTGTGAGGACGGGTGCTGATTAATGTGCACTGATGATTTGACCAGATTTGGAAGCACACCTCTGGGCATGAGTGAGGCCTTTCCAGAGAGGCTCAGTTCAGGAGGAAACAACCACACCAAATGTGCAGCAGTTTTCCATGGGCTGGGATCCTGAAAGGAGTAAGAAAGCAAGAAGGAGAAAGCCATCTGAACTCTCCTTTCTCTGCTTCCTGGTTGGTGCCACAGAAGACCAAGCCACTTCACTGCCATATCTTCCCTACCACAGTGGACTGCATTCTTATGAGCCCAGATACATCACTTCTCTCATACTGCTTTCTGTCAATCATCTGGATGCAGCAATGAGAACAATAACCAGTACTGACATGGAGCTGATTCTGAGGACAACAAAAGTCAACTAAACCCAGACAGCAAGAACAGTGCCACCAGTCTATGCACATGTCAGAACTTCTAATGTGGCACTTAAACATGAAGGACATCTGAACAAAGCTGTGTTGTAAAAAGAGGACATTAGATGTGAACGATGATGTCTACCGTTCAGTTCAGACAATCACAACTGACTGAATAAGAAACACATTTTATACATGACTCGATATTCGAAAACAATTACTGTCTTACCTCTTCTAGATAAATATTATCAAGATCGTACGGTGTTCTGACAGATTCTACCATCCAACTCTCAGGTGTGTTCAAATTCAAAGTAAACAGCGGAGTCTGCGGCATATCCAGGAACTTTGCTATCGGTCCCTGAGCAAAGCTGTTGTCTGCGGTGAAAGAAATCTCTGGTTCTAAGACGTAACGGTAAAAGCTGAAATGGATACAGAAGTGTCAGGCTTTCTTGAGGCAATCACAATCACAAGTGTCCACACAAGTGAACAAGGAACTAGGTTTGGACAGTGTCCTTGCAGATCAGGACATAAATAAGCAAAACCATCTTCTGGTGTAGTGCTGCCTCCCCTGGCTGCTGCAGAATCAAGAGAAGGGAGAGAGGGGAAGCATGCAGGAGACCACCCCTAAATACTTGTGGCTGTTACAAGTATTTAGAGTGTCACAACCACTCTCTTGGGCACTGTCCTCTTTAAGGAGAACCCTTTATCCTAAAATCTGAGCCCTGCATGGCACGTGCATTCTCATTGCCAGAAGTGAAAACATTGTGTGTAATAATTAAACATTTCTTAATAGAAAGCTAACAGTGGAAGGAGGAACTCTTTCCGTCCTTTGCAAAACTGTTGGAATCCATTAAGAATCTAACCATAGCCAGGGATGGTGGCGCACGCCTTTAATCCTAGAGCTCAGGAAGAAGAGGAAGATGAATCTCTGTGAGTTCGAGGCCAGCCTGGTCTACAGGGTGAGTTCCAGGACAGCATGTGCTACACAGAGAAACCCTGTCTCGAAACAACAACAACAACAATCTAATTATAGAACTTTGCCCTCACCAAGGAAGACATTTCCCACACCTAGAGCATATGCTAAGCTACCACTGTCATTGTGACACTTCTTCTACAAATAGCCATCCCACAGCCAAGTCTGTCCCTTCCCCAGGATGCATGACAATGAGTACAGTGAACTTCCCACATACGAGAGCTAACGGCTTCCATTCTTTTAAAGCAAGAAGCCTATGTGCATGTAGCTTGTAGTATGCATGTAAATGCTTCCAAGCCCACACTATAAGCCCAAAATCTATAAGTTCTCAGAATGTCTAATCAGAGCAAACAGGTGACACAGGTGAAGAGCCAGTAGACACCCTTCCACACACAACATCCGCCCACCCACATGCCTGATTCTTCCCACCTAGCACTGACTTTTAAAGAGTTGGTAACACTCAAAAACAACGTTCCTTAACTGGCATTTTACCTCTTTAAAGGCATGTCCGAAAGTTTAGATTGGCAGTTCATAAATACTCTTAGATTCATGTTTATCAGCTGAGTTAAAACCTAAAAAAGCAAACCAGATGACAAAATATTTAGGTTTTCTCTTCAGAAACATATTATTTCACAATTAGTTACGAGACAACACATTTTTAACATTTCATGAAGAGATACAAAGATGACCCCTGCCATTACACCTGCACTGCAGAAGTTTTGAAATGAGAGCTCCCATGTAGAGCCCACTGCACATACTTAAGGCATGGTCCCACAAAGGGGCAGGAGGGTGATGACATAGCTCAGGATTGGGCTTGCCGCCAAGCTTTATGGCCCAAGTTGGATCCCTGAGACCCAAGTGGTGATGGCAAGAATCGACTCTTGCAAGATGCCCTCCGATCTCTACTCATTTACTGTGACATGTGTGCTCCCAGACAGAATTGAATGAATGAATGAATGAATGTGTGGTTCTTAAGAAGGCTGTTGCAGATCACTGACCCTCACACAAAGTTTAGCACTCAGTTGTGAGGAAACAGCAAATAAATGATGAATGTTTAACTACAAAGGAAAGTACAACAGCTCAATGCTTCAGTTCACATTAAAAAGCATGAAAAAAACCCATATGCATTAACATCTACAGAGAACAGTAGATAATCATACTATCCTAAAACACCCCAGCTATGTCTAGAGATATACATCCTTTGGCAGTGCCCACATAAGCATGTGCAAGGCTCCAAGCTCAGGCCCTAGGAAACACATGCATGCACATACACACTAGAAAAACAAACACCCTTAAATGAAATGGTAGGGTGCTGTATTACTTACTTTTCTCAAACACAAATACATATCTAAAAGACATGATACAATCTATAAGAAAATCAGCCTTTATCAATTCTCATGAAAATGTCATTGTTCAGCTCCTCTAGGAAATGTCTGAGGGACAAAGGAAGTACCCAGAAAATCATAGGGCCTATAACTACTTCAGTTAAAGATGAGAACCATGCCCACAGCAGCCCTACCAAGAGCAAGGGGGGCGAGCCTCTGTGCTTCTCTTGTGACTGGATCAACAACGGCAATGACATCGTAGTATGTGTCCCCTTCATTGGGCTTCAGTTTAATTGCACTGGGAAAAAAATCAAAAGAATAAAACATTAGCATAGAGGAAACAGGAAACAGTAAAGTTGGGGAGTGGAAGATACCACCAGTAGAGTATCAACAGTTTAGCCCTCTTAGCATTTAAAAAACATGTAGATCAGAACCAACAAGCTAAAATGGTGATCAACTCTGAGACTAAAGCTACAACCTGAGCTATAAAACCCTGGACGAGAGGGACTGAGAATCTGTGTGAAGACAGGAAAGCTAGACTAGAATTGCACTTAAACAAAAATTGCTTGTTTGTTTTCTGGTTTTGCTCTCTTTTCATTCCTTTCCCAGGCCAGAGCTCTACCACTAAGCTGCACCTCAGCTCCATTTTACTTTTTATTTGAGATGGTCTTACTAAGTTGCCCAGGCTAGTCTTGAACTTTCAATCCTCTTGCCTCAGCCTCCCAAATATCTAGTACATGCCTGCACCACAAAGCCCAGCTGTTGAACATATTAGAGGTTCACTACTGACATTTACTGAATATTTATTATGCCTATTTTTGTTCCCATGCATGAAAAGTATTAGAGAACAAAAGCAATGTTAAATTAAGAATAGTAGGTCTGGGGACGTAGCTCAGTGGTAGAGCTACATCCTGTTTAGCAAGCATGAGGGTCTGGATTCAATCCTTAACACTGCAATCAATCAAAAATCAATTAATAAACATAATACTCTAGAAAACTTGTAACAAAGAAAAAAGAATCTCAAAAATCTCACTTCACAATAACTTCACTGTATGTCTGTATGATCCTTTTTAGATGCTGTATAAAAATTAATTTAAATATGGAACATTTGTCTTAAAAACAACTGCTTAGGCCAGCAAGATGTCTCCGAGGATAAGGAGCCTGATAACCTGAGTTTGATCCCTGGCACCCACATGGTAAAAGGAGAGGATCAATTCTACAAGTTATCCTCTGACCTCCATATGCGCATCCCATACACATGACCCAGTCACCATTATACACAAAAAATAAGTACATGAAACACCCTTTCCCTAGCTATTTCAACATAAACATCTTCTCATGTTCCTACACACTCAGCATCCTGAATAAGAAATAGTTTATGTTCACCAAGTAAATCTGTTATATACTCAAATTATGTTTCACTGCTGGATATTTAGATGGTTTTTGACCTGGAAACAAATTGTGCATCTAACTTTCTCCATACACAGATTTCTTGAAAGCCAAAGAAGAGCTTAGGTGTGAGATTACAGGGTCATTGGGGCTAGTGTGTGCTGTCAATTCAATTTCCTCAGACCTAAAACAACTTACAAGAAAGAGAAAGGGACAAAGAATTTCACCTTATTGTTTAGAGAATTCAGTCATATATATTTCAACTTTTACTTTTTAAAATTCTCTTTATGACTATTATGGGGGCATTTATAAGCCTCAGTGTGCATGAACCATGGTACATGTGTGCAGATCCTTTGGACACCATGGTGGACTCAGTTCTCTCCTCCCTCTTTACATCGTTTTAAATATGGAATGTTAGTCTTATTGGGGCTTACACATCAATCACTTTAATCTGCCAAGTCAGCTTGCTCATCCCTTTCTTTTTTATTTTATTTATTTTTGATTTCTTGAGACAGACATGCTGTGCAGCCAGTCTCCCTGAATGCTGGGATGCTCCACATGTTCTTAACAAGAGAGAACCAACATTGGTTTATTCCCACAAGGCTTTGCGGTGCAGTGCCTCTCTCTAAATCTCAGTGACTCAGGTGAAGGAAGAGGAACAGGAGCTTCTACGGCACTAGACAGAGTCTCCCCTAGCGGCTCAGCATAGCAGAGGGAGCTATAGTTACACGAGGCTTGTGACTGGTGGAACTTGAGGCTGTGGAGCACAGGTGTGCAAAGCCCCCTCTGGATACATAAGCATACTCTGGCACCTTCTGAGGTCAGTCTGGAAGAGATATCTCACGCTCGCATACCACTAACATTGCAACAGTACGCCCAGCGAAGGCTCTTACAAATGAGAGACAAAGACAAGAAACACAGCGACTCTCAAAGCATTAAAACTTCACCCCCTTGTCCAAAAATCATTTATTGCTTTGTTTGATCTGATAAAAATTTTACAGAGCAAGAACACTTGGACCCTGTGGTAAAAGTACAACACAAGCCTGGAGAAAGGCCCATCGGTTAAGACACTGTCTGCTCTTCAGAGGTCCGGAGTTCAAGTCCCAGCAACCACATGGTGGCTCACAACCATTTATACTGGAATCTGATGCCCTCTTCTGACATGAAATGGAACATGCAGAAAGAACTCTCATCTATATAAAATAAATAAATAAACCTTTAAAAAAAAAAAAAGTACAACACAAAACAGAATATAGCCAGCAAAGCATATAGCTAGAGTTTAGTTGCTGTGGTGGTTATTTCAAAAGTTAGGTGCTTTGAAAACAGCCACCGTGTTGGAACAGCTTGTGACTGTTACAGCAGATACCTGCGATCTCTAACATCAATGACTCTGAACTCAGTCCACTACCAACAATTATCAATACAAGAAAGTTGTTGTTCTATTGCAGCTATTCTCAAAAAAAAAAAAAAAAAAGTCCCTAAGACGGTAGTGGTGGTAGTTGCTGTGTTTCTTGTCTTTGTCTCTCATTTGTAAGAGCCTTCGCTGGGCGTACTGTTGCAATGTTAGTGGTATGCGAGCGTGAGATATCTCTTCCAGACTGACCTCAGAAGGTGCCAGAGTATGCTTATGTATCCAGAGGGGGCTTTGCACACACCTTTAGCTCTAGCACTCGGGAGGCAAAGACAGGTAGATCTATGAGTTCAAGGCCAGACTGGTTTACAAAGTGGGTACTAGGACAGCCAGGGCTACACAGAGAAACCCTGTCTCCAAAAACCAACTAACAAAACAAACAAAAAACCCTGCCCCCATGGGTGCTCACAACCATCCCTAATTCCAGTTCTAGAGGATCCAATGCCCTTTTCTGCTCTCCAAAGACATTCATTGCACATGGGTATACACATGGCAAAACACCCATATACAAAAAATTATTTTTTTTGAAAAATCACACCTATATTTCATAACGAGGGGGAAGAAGACTCAAGGAGAAAAGTCATATGAGAATGGCACAATAAAAACCAACACCGCCATGTACTTCTTGTACTGGTGAAAGAAAACCCAAGAATGAAGCCTAATATGACAGAAGATCATGTATTCCAGTTGGATGAATAAAACCAATGTCCAAAAATACTCTCCTCTTCCAAATGATGCTCACAGGGGTCACTGGGACAACTTGCTGAGAGGCAGATACTGATACTATAGGTCTGTTGTAGGCCAAACACAATTCAGCAGGTTCCTAGACAGCACCCTGCCGCTGGCTGAACTGAGGCCCACACTAGAGCCACAGAGAACTGATGGCATAGTCATTTTTGTGTGCAACAGAAATAACTATTTTTTATGTAATAATTAAATGGAATTTGAGTAAAGCAAGTTTCAAACACATTGAAAAATTGGAAAAAAAAAGAAATCCATATGATAGATAAGCTGAATGGATAAAAGCACTTTAAAAAAGAGAATGAGAAATTTTGATTTACATGGTTCAAATACTTGCCTAACACAACACCAGTAAGAATTTCTATTGTATCAGAGCAGAGTTTGTAACTAGGGCAGTTTTAATTATGTGAAACTCACAGAGCTCATAGAGAAAGGATGTTCTGAGAGGACTCAGTCTTCACTGAGGACCTGCTGTCTTGGCTATGACGGGAAAGGCGTCAAATGCTGTTTTTTAAAGAGCACAATGGTGAAAAGAGAAGAGCAGGGTGTGAACAGCACTGTTGGCGGCAAACTAGCAGAGGGTCATCCTGGGCCACAGAGGCCTCTGCCTACTCGAAGATGCATGGCTGTGGCAAAGTGACTGCTTGTCATGCATGGGCCAAGACTAGACAGCAGGGCAGGGGTGGGAGGGAAAGGAAGAGACAGCAAGGTATCAATAAATGAGGAGATACAGGCTTGGAGAGAAGGTTCAGCAGCTAAGAGTGCATATTGCTTTTACACAGGACCTGAGTTCGGTTCCCAGTCCCTACATCAGGGGTCTCACAACCACCTTAACTCCAGTTCCAGGGGAATCCAACAGCCTGTGGCCTCCAGAGACATCTGTACACATCTGCACATATCCACACAGACACATTATTAAAAATAATGAGTAAATCTTTGTTTTTCGAGACAGGGTTTCTCTGTGTAATAGCCTGGCTAACCTGGACTCATTCTGTGGACCAGGTTAGCCTCAAACTCACAGAGATCCACCTGCCTCTGCCTCCCGAGTGTGTGCCACTATGCCCAGCAAGAGTAAATATTTTAAATGAGGAGCCAGAACAGACGTTTTGGTTCTCCAGAAAAATAAACAAGTCCAGTCTTAAGGAAATAACCCACACTATGGGGTTCCAAAGGCAATCATCCTGGGTTCTTTAAGAAGTCAATGCCATAAAGAAAAGGGGGGACACAGAGAACTCTTTTAGATTAAAGGAGATTCAAGATATACAAATAACTTCAATTTGAGCCTGGGAAATCAGAGAAATCTGAACAGAGATTTGTATTAGCATTAATTAGCATGGGTGAAGGTTACATTTCTCAGCTATGATCACAGTAGTGTGGATCAAGCCTCCACTTGCTGAACACCTTAGACATTGTATCAGGTCAGTATTGAATTTTCAAATGTGAGAAAAAAAGATGTGAGTATGGGGGCTGGAGAGCTAGCTCAGTGGTTAAGAGCACTGACTGCTCTTCTAAAGGACCAGAGTTCAAATCCCAGCACTCACATGGCAGTTCACAGCTGTCTGTAACTGGTGGTGCACACTTTTAATCCCAGCACTAAGGGGGCAGAGGCAGGTGGATCTCTGTGAGTTCAAGACTAGCCTGATCTACAAAGTGAGTCCAGAACAGCCAGAGATACACAGAGAAACCCTGTCTCCAAAAAAAAAAAACAAGGAAAAAAAAAGATGTGAGTACACGTGTGTACGAATATACAGATAAATAGATGTAGTACACATATGCACATGCATACGCAGATAGCAAATACTGAATGAGCCACACCAGTAACAGGTAAGTCTGGGCTACAGCCATGTAGGTTAAGGGCAGGCACACTAATAATGGTGAGTATAGTTACAGACACATGGTTATTCTTTGCAAGTCTTGCAGCTTCATCCAAGTTTGGAACTTCAAAACAAAAAAACTGAAGAGTAAAAGGACAAAGACATCTTCATATCCTAAGTATACTTTTCTTTGGAAACAACAGTTTTTTTTTGTTGTTGTTTTTTTTGGTTTTTCGAGACAGGGTTTCTCTGTGTAACAGCTCTGGCTGTTCTGGACTCGCTTTGTAGGCCAGGCTGGCCTCGAACTCACAGAGATCCGCCTGCCTCTGCCTCCCAAGTGCTGGGATTAAAGGCGTGCGCCACCACCGCCCGGCTACAACAGTTTTTTTAATAATAATAGTAAACAACAAGAAACAGCACTTAAGTAGTTATTTAAGCAATCCAGTTACTCCTGAACATCAGGAAATTATAGCTGGTCTGTATCATTAAATGCTATTGTCATTAAAAGGATACATTTGGAATTACCTCAAGTTTATTGAGAAATACCAACTTTTTTTTTTGTTTACCTGGATTTAATGATTTTTTTCTTCACATAGGCAATTATAAGACCTTGGTATTGTATGCTTCAGCTAGGTTGAAATATTTGAGACCACTATGATAGGGTAGCTGAATCTACTAGAGGTATTTTAACCTGATTTTTTTTTAAATACTTTATTTTTTTTTCTTCAAGTTACATCTCAGTCACAATCTCTTCCCTATTCCCCCTTCCTATCCCGCCCTTCCACCCTCTTCCCCCCAGAAGTTTCCCCTTTCAGTCCAACAGATGGTTCCTTCTCTTATAAAAGTAAATACTATACAAAACAACAGATATAAATATGCCACATTTATGAGAGTTAAATGGCCCAGTATACCTTCCCAATGTCCAGTTTATACATATTTGGCCCCTGACTTTAACATTCTACTATCTAACCATCTCCATGAGTTTAAAGGTCTATATCTGACTCAACATTACCAACTTTTATGAAACTAAATTTCATATATGAAACTTCATTTTATATGCAAACACGAACAAACAAAAAATTGCACACAAAACTTCTCATTTCTCTAACAACTTATATAGAAACCTTCTACGGAAAGACAAAGAATGTGAGACAAAGGAAAGCCTAAGAGTTTAGTGTTCAGGGATGTCCGTTAGCCCAACAGTAACTCTCTACCTGTGCTTGTCTTCAAACAACTGGTACTCGATCCGTGCCTCTCCTTTAGGCTGCGCCGACAGGAGAGCATCCACCTTCATCACCAAATCGCTTGCCCTAAAAGACGGAGTTATGAAATCTTACCATCACTTTATCTGCAGATTTTCTAGCTATTGCAGAACACCATCAGCCTAAACACAGAATTAATGCCAACAACGTGGTTTAAGAGAGGCATGAGCTCAGTCCCAGAAGACATGATTCTATGAGTAGCTGGATCACCTCTAGAATGCTGCTCTTCTCCACGGGTGAAGGACAGGTACTATCTACTCCGCAAGGCTGCTGTAAGCACTGTACTGGCTAAACATGCTGGCACCTCGCTCAGGGCCTGGTGTAAGTAACGCTATTTATTACTTTCTAGGACTGCTGCGTCAAGCCCATTAAGCTAGCCGGTCATTCAACACCTATGTTAGTTCTGTCTTCAATGTTATAATCAACATTACAGTGTGCAATTTAAAAAAGATCTGTGAGCTGGGCTTGATATAGTGGCTGTCTAGTATTTGTAAGTGACTACTTAATATTTCTAGGCTTGCTCCTAACATAGGGAAAAACAAAGACTGTAGTGATATGCTTTTATGAAAACATCTCTGACCCCCCCCCCCCCCCAAGGAGTGAACTTTTGGCAAGCCTCACTGCAAAGTTAATAATGTCCCTTGAGGTCATCTAAAACTCGGTGCTTAACCTGCTGTCCTACTGTGCACTCAGTCAGCCCTTTTAAGTTTAACCTGCCTTTAAGAGAACAATGTAACCTTACTTACCTTGGATCTTCTGTGCAGTTAGCTTTCACAACCTAAGCTAATATATAGCTATGTCCCTGACCCAAAGGTAGGTAGTAGGTATGTGGCTAGCTAGATGTGTGTGTGTGTGTGTGTGTGTGTGTGTGTGTGTGTGTGTGTGTGTGT
>CAJQZJ010031868.1:0-13566 GCA_907164525.1 Lophiomys imhausi
AAAGGACTGAACATCAAATGATTCTATTAACATTTTTAACCATTTTTTCCATTCTTATTTGGGCCCCAAACAGGTTTACTACGTCCCAAATCAGCAGGAAGTCATTTAAGAGAACAACGTCCCATCCCGAGAAGGTGAGGAGGGTGTTCCCCCCACTTTGGTTATTTGATAGATAATAGAAAATTTTGTTATTTAGGGGAAAAGACTACAAGCTGTTAAATGAATGGTCTTGTTAAATGGGTTTTGGAGGTTAGACCCAGGGACTTCTCTCTTTTTCTTTTCTGTATCTTCCTTTCTCTCCTATATAGGAGTGAACAGACTTGAGAAAAATGGGACATAGACATAGTATAGGAAAGACCAAGAAAAAAGGACAGATTATTGAATATAGCCTTATACCTTTGTATACTGATACAAAATTAATATTATATTTGGCTAAATTGGTATTGATCATTGTATATTAATGCAAAATTAAGATTGTATAGGGCTACATCGGTATTTTTCTTTGTATATTGATACAAAATTAAGATTATATTTGGCCACAATGGTATTGACCCTTGTATATTAATGTAAAATTAAGATTGTATTGGGCTACATCGGTATTGATCTTTGTATATTGATACAAAATTAAGATTATATTTGGCCACATTGGTATTGATCTTTGTATATTGATACAAAATTAAGGGTAACGCTTTTTAAAGGTATTGTTCGTAGTAATACTTAAAAATTAAATGTCAAGTTTTGACCTCTCGCTACCAACTGACATAAACTGCTTAGGATAATTAAGAAACGGAAACTAATAGTCATGAAAACGTGTCGTTTTGTTAGTTACTATGACAGTCTATCACAGTTATTTTCTAAGCTACTCAGAAATCAAGTTGCTAAGAGACAAGCAATATTTGCTTATCTAAATATAAGAGACAGATAGGGCATCTTCAAAAACCTCAAGAGATCTGCAGAATATGGCATTCAAAGATGTTTTCTTAACTTAAGATTTTTTGATATCGAGACATGTCAGCTCCTGACAGCACCCCCTATTCTACTCCAAGTAGAAGATGAGCATCGAAGAATCTCCAGTGGGAGATGATTGAATTGGTGGTAAGCCGTTCTCTTGGCAAGAAAAACCCCTTGCTTCAACTGTAGACAGACTTCTGTCCAAAAAGGACAAAACTTGGAAGCAGATAACTCGACAGCCTAGCTCTGCCAAGACAGGTTAAGTAAGTCCTTCATAATTCCTGCTCTACAATCAATGTCTGTCAGAGAAATGGGGCCAAATGGCTGAAGATTGATGCTGTAATATATGGAGAGAAAATGGGAACTGTCCAGGCAGCCACTGGTATGTCATTCTTTAGTTTTGGAAGCTGCAGGCCCTGCACTTCCTATATAATCAGATATATTTATCCCTCTCAGGTCTCTGAGGTGGTTGAAGAATAGATAGCTAGAGTCTCATAATTTTAAAAATATCTTCTTAGATCCAGAACACCCTCTTGTTTAGGAATCAAGAGGGTGTTCTGGATCTAAGAAGATATTTTTAAAATTATGAGGCAAGTTAGTATGAAAGCTGAGTTAGATATAGAACTTTAAACACATGGAGATGGTTAGATAGTAGAATGTTAAAGTCAGGTGCCAAATACATATGGACTGGACATTGGGAATGTATGCTAAGCCATATAACTCTTATAATTGTGGCCTATTTATTTCTGTTGTTTTGTATTGTATTAATAGTTATAAGAAAAAGAACCATTTTTTGGACTGAAAGGGAGAGCTGTTGGGGGGAAAAAAAGAAATACCTTAAACTAAAAAAAAAAAAAAAAAGAAGGGAAGAGGATGGGGGTGTTGAGGGGGAGGAGGGTGGAAGGGTGGGACTGGAGGGGGGAGTAGGGAGGGATTGTGATTGAGATGTAACTTGAAGAAATAAAAAATAAATTATTAAAAAAAAAGAAAAAAAAACAGGTGCACCTCCTGAAGCTGTTCTCTTTGGAAGATTTTTGTCATCTCATGTCTTTCAAAGCATCCCCAAATATATCTGAAATGCAGCTGCCTTCTCTTTGGACTCACATTCACTTCCTATCCTAATCTATTTTATGCTGTTATAACACACCTGAGATTGGGAAAGTTAAAAGGGATACTCATTTCTTTCCTACAGTTTCTGAAAACTGAAGTCAAAGATTAAAGGGGTAGCACCTGGCCAGTACCTTCTTTCTTCACCATCTTATAAAAAAAAAAAAAAAGGTGCTTAAAACTTCCCTAAACTACATTCTTCTTGTAACCAGTCATAAAAGCGCCCCCGTGTGACCATAGTGCTGACCTGAGAGGATGGCATAGTGCAATAATGGCTAGAGATATGGACTGTGTACCTCGAGTCCTCCTCCTGCTCCATCACAATAGACCTAATCTGAATGGCCTGTGGCTGAGCTATGAGTTAGTGAATTGTAAGAGGACTCATCACACGATGCAAATTCCCAGTTGTTATGCCTGGTGTCCCACGATGAGGTATGCCGTTTCTGCCAAGGCCAAGTAGCATATTAAGAATAGCTTTTTTTTTTTTGTTTTTTTTTTTGTTTTTTTTTTGTTTTTGTTTTATATATAGCCATAATTACCTGATGGAAAAGTCCTCCACTTGTCCTGGTCTCCAGCGTATATTCTATATTTGTACACTGAAACCTTCTGTAAGGTTAACAAAGCATTTTTCCTAACCATGGGATCACCCCTTTCCTGCCAGAAATCTCACTCACTCAAAGATGAAAGCCACCTTGTACACCCAAATATGCACCACAGCAGGATCTCCAGGTAGGGAAAGTCCTGTCTTTAAAACATGAAGAGAAGACCCAGGCCTTTTATTTCATTTCTCCATGGTGGAAGATACAGATAAAAGAAATAAAGGTACTTTCATTAACTAGAATTTTAAACAATTTACTGACATGTAAAATACTTTGAATTTCTTATCTTTTCTTTCTTTCTTTTTGAGACAGGGTTTTACTATGTAGGTCTAGCTGTCCTAGAACTTTCTATGTAGACCAGGCTGGTCTTGAACTCACAGAGATGCACCTGCTTCTGCCTCCTGAGTGCTGAAGTTAAAGGTGTGCACCACTACACCTCACTAAACTTGGAATTTCTCACCTTAGAATTATTATAGAATTTATCTCTGGAATCCATAATACTATTGGACAAGGCCTATAGTCTTCCACCCATGTCATGCTTGGCCAGCTCCAAAAAAATAATACTAGCCATGTAATGGATAAATGCGATTCTATACAGTATGTTCACACTCTGAGTATCTTTGGATTACATTTTGATAAAAGGAAGGATAATTAATATAATCCTGGGTCAAAACTGTAACTTCAGGTAGGCATGGTTGTACATACTTGTTATCCCAGTATTCAGGACATGGGTACAGGACGATAGGAATTTCAAGATGAGTCTCAGATATATAGTAACTGTAAGTACAGCCTGACTATATGGAGAACCTACCTCATCAACAACCAGCATGACATAATAAACCTAAGGGTACTGTAGTGTTACACATTGATGGTAACCAGTAGCTCTTTCATTGGACTTAAGGACCCATTTACCAAAGGGATTTGATGTCTGGTCCCGGAAACATAGATATCTACTCAGTGCTAGTCAAGTCACAGTTATTGGGGGAACATATATATCAACTATTTTACTAGACCAGCATAATCCCTGACAGCAATCCAAAAACATTTGTCTTTAGACCCAAAGATAAGTGTAGTCTTCACCCTTCATCTCCTTCCCTCATCAAGGAAACTTCTTTTTGCAACAAAGACTATTACAGAAAATCACAGCGATCCAAGTGCAGAGTTTTAGAGCCCAGTCTCAATGGATACGTCTACAAAAACAGTGCTGTATCTAAGGATCAAGGACTATAACACAAGAGGGGGGTAGAAAGAGCATAAATACCAAAGGATCAGGAAGTATGCTATGAGATTATGTCTCCTAGTAACATCAGAAGCTACACCCATAAAGTCTCACCAGCATGACTGCCTGTCCAAACATGAGCTGCACAAAGAAGACAAACTGGGTGAAGAAAAGACCATGAACCCTCAACCCAACACAAAGAACTATGAGCAACTGAGTAAAGCTGGGAGTGGGAAAGATGGTTCTCCTCAGGGAAGGACATGACAATTGGCTTTCCAGTGCCAAATGGTACATGTGTGAAAACACACATACAAGTGAAGTTATATGGACTCAACAAGTTATATTTATGAATATATATGTATACAAATATACATGAAGACAATAACAATTAATGAAAGAGGGCATTAATTTGAAGGAGAGTGAGAAGGGGCATATGAGAAGACTTGGAGGGAGGAAATTGAAGGGAGAAATGTAATTAAATTTACAATCTCAAAAAGAACAATGTGTGTGTGTGTGTGTGTGTGTGTGTGTGTGTGTGTGTGTGCGTGCATCTGTTCCAAAGACTGTAAGTAAATATTGAAACTTATCTTACATGAATTTGAACTCTGATATTTTCTGATTAAAAAATAATAATACATTTCCAAATCAATAGTCACATGTACCACCACAGACTTGCAATCTCATTACCCAGATCTAAAAGTGGGTGCCATCTTTAACAAAGTGATTAAAATTGTGACTGTTACATGGATGAATGTGAATCCTCTTCGCTCTGGAAATGTATGAAAATCAATGAACTTTTCCTTGTGCTAGGTGCCCAACTCCATTTAGTCAAGCCAAATTTGGCACTACTGTTCATTCCTGGAATCAGCCAATATATATCATCAGGACTCATAGCTTCCCATAGTTCTGTTACTCTCCTCTCATGCCCAGTATGTTCCTACTGATTATCATTTAATCCTACCTGTAGACCTAGAGGCCAGAGTAAAAGATGGGAGTAATGAGTAATGTCTTAAAAGAGAGAGATGTCAAGTTTTCAGACAAGAAGGAACTATGTGCTCTAACCAGGGAGAGATAGGGTCCTGTTGCAGGCTCAAGAATATTGCAGAGTTGGCAATGAACCCGGTTTGTTAGCAGGGCTTCAGTACTGAAACATTAACATCCCAGGAACCCCATAGACATAAGTTAAGACATTCTAAGATTCACGAGATTTGTTTGTTTTTTTTGTTTGTTTGTTTTTACAAAGGTATCCTTCTAGATGTTCTTTTTGCCAGGATTCCATTTTTCTTCCCAACCAGGTTTGAAGAGCACCTCAGAAAATCAATAGGAGAGTTTGCAATGAGCTTACGTTTCAGATCTTTCCTATCCTTCTGAATGCGAGAGCCTGTTAGTGAGAGACCATGGGAATCTTCTGATTTTCATACATGGCTTTCAGATGCTTAGAGATTCCACACAATTGCTCATTGTCTTTATAATATCAGTAGTGGTTGTCAACAATATCCACATTACACCACTGTCACCATTATGATTTCCCTCTTACTTGTCATAGACCTCATCTATGAGTACATTCTCCTCCACGACTGCAACATTTTATGTCACCCACTGGACTGTCACTTTGTGCCAGCAGGTGCCTGGTCCTGTCAATTTTTTAGTGGTGTGGAATGAGATTTTACTCTAGTACAGGCTGGCCTGAAATTCCTATACAGCCCAAGCTGTCCTTGAATTTGTAACATTCCTCTTACTCAGTCTCCCAAGTACTGGGATCTTAGGCATGAGCCACCATGCCCAGTTCTCAATATTCCACTTTCATGAGTCGGGTCCTCATCATCCATCATGTTCCAAGGTTTGCATTCCATAATTCCATTAGGTTAGCTGCTTTCTAAGGCCATCCTTAAACAAATTTGCATGATGAGTCCTATAAAAAACATGTGGGATAAGAGTTAGCATGATGTCCACCTGTGATAAATATCTGTGGGGAAAGGGGGGTAAAAAAGAATAAAATATGTGGTCCATCTATATGTTAGACTCACATGGCTGGGCTTTATTACCTCTGCTTCTCCCAATTACTGTATGTACAATTCCTTGAGAAAGGCATGTCCTTGGGAGAAGAGACCTCTTTAGTGGGTCAGCCATGGAGGCTGGGAACTGGAGAGGCTCATCCCTAAAGGAGGAATGGGGGTGTATTCTCTCATCTTACACAACCAAAATGAACTGGAGGATTCTAGAATTGCTTTCATTCTGGCAAGCGATTATCAGTTGTTTTAAAAGCTAAAAAGATTCTGTAGATGGCAAAATAATGTTTTCTCTGTGTACTTTTCCTACTCAAAGGCTACAAACTTCACATATTTCTTCATCCCAAAGGAAATGTGCTCTGTTCCTTTCTGGACTTTTCCCTGTAAATTTAAATCTGTTGTTGTGAGAATAGTTTGAATAGGAGGGAATTCTGTCCAAGCTGAAGATGGTCCATGATAGGAGATTCTAAAAGAAACACAGACAGATATGCTGACAGAGGAGGAGGAGGGTGAAGAAAAGAGAAGAAGGAGAGAGATATAGGAGAGACCTGGAGTTCAAGAAGGTAAACATAGAAGATGCAAATATCTTGTGTTTCCAGACATGAAGCTGCTCAGTGGTGGAACTGTGGAGACACATAGCCTGACTTGACAGGTGTCAGGGCAATATGATACCACCTTGGTACTGTGTGAGACCTTGCACTGTTGCTGCAACCTTAAAACTAAGAAGGTAAACAAAAGAGCCCCGCTGCAAGAAGTGCTGTAAATTTCTAGCTCACCTGGAAGAAGCCGAGCAAGGCTTTAGAAGAGAAGCTGATGGGAAGAAAACAGTGATGCAGCTATGTTACATCTAAGTGTTTGGACTGATCTTAGCTGTCTCTTGTATGTAAAGGAACCCAGTGTGTACCTCTCTCCTTCCTCACTCAGGTACTCCAAGGCTAATGCTTCCTTCCATGTCTCCAGGCCACCTGGATCCCTTACCTCCAGATAGATGCTGACAGTAGGGTAAGCATTTCTGTAAATATGCCTTCCTGCACCCTCTTGCCCCTCTGAGGTCATGAGCAGACACACACTCCTGTACACTCATCCTGTTTGCTTTTTTTTTTACATTAATATGATCTCATTTCTTGTCCCAAGCATGTTATTTATAGCATCACTTTAGGAAAAATAATCTGCCTATTACTGTTTTTTTTTTTTATCCTCGGGGTTTTTCTTCTCACATTCATTCATTTGCTTTTCCTTCACATTGCTTGTATTGTATTATGTTCCTTCCAATCCCCACATATATGATGCTCTTTGGGATTTTTAATTGCAAAGCAATAGGTTGCAATATTTCTCATAGAAATCAAAATGTCATTTAAAAAATAAGCTCTTGCACGACTGTGACATACAAATGTTAGAATTCTGACTAAATTAAAACAATCCTCTTGCAGTGATTATCAAACATAATTAAAAATAGGAATAGAAAAATGCACAGTTCTCAATCCCATTGGAAATAAATGGAAAAAGGATGTTGAAGTTTATTTATATAGAGGGCTATTTAATGAGTCTGATTTATGTTTACTTAGTTCCAAAATGATTTTCCTTCATAAAATCATGACCTCATCAGCTCATGTTTAAGACATGCTGAGTGACTGCAGGGCTTTGCTGAGAGGCCCTGACTTTCTTCAGTTCATCCTGCTAATCATCCAAAGGCCCCCGTATATTTAGAAGTCTTTCTGTGTTTTTTCCCTTTCCTCTATTCTTACAGCTTTCATCCACTTTTCATCAGCAGCTCTCATATTTTTGTGATTCATTCATTCATGCTTTCCTTGAACAAATGCAATGAAATTTCCTCAAAGCTCCGTTCTTGAGAACATGCAAATAAACAGGACAAACAAAAGCTCCCTCCTCAATGAAGCAGCAGGAGAGAAAAAAAAAAAAAACAAAGAATTTAAAATATTTGTATTAGCTGGGCGTGGTGGTGCACACCTTTAATTCCAGCACTCGGGAGGTAGAGGCAGGAGGATCTCTGTGAGTTCAAGGCCTGGCTCATCTACAAAGTGAGTCCAGGACAACCAGGGCTACACAAAGAAACCCTGTCTCAACACCCCCCCCCAAATATATATATTATACATATATAAATATATATTAATATGTTAGAATATTAACAATGCATGAATACCAAAGGAAGAAAAACAGAAAGTGTTGGTGGGTGTAGAAGACTCATATCTTCAGAAGGGTAACCAGAAAAACCCAGTTATGGCTTGAATATGAACTGTCTTCCAAAGGATCATGGTTTGAATGCTTGTTGCTACTATTTTGTTCTTGAGGTGCAATTATGAAGTCTATGGAGCCTTTAGAGCAGTGGTTCTCAACCTTCCTAATATCATGACCGCTTACCACAGTTGCTCATGCTGAAGTGACCCCTAACCATAAAACTATTTTTGTTGCTACTTCATAGTTGCAATTTTGCTACCATTATTAGCTGTCACATAAATATCTTATATGTAGATGATCTTAAGGTACTCCTGAGAAAAAGTCATTTGAATCCCCAAAGGGTCAAGACCTTCAGGTTGAGACCCACTGCATTAGAATATGAGGACTGGCTGTGATTGGTGAAAGTAGGCCCTTAGGGTGTGTCTTTGAAGTTGGCATTCACTTTTAGCTTCACTGTGCTTCTCCGTTTCCTGGTCTGTGGCCATGACTTAATGAAACCTTGTGATCTGTCACTATGGACAGAGCCACTCTGTGCTGCCTTGCCTCCCAGGCCCCTGATGGACTGTACTGACTGACATGCTAAGCCAAAGTAACCCTGCCTCCCTGAAGTTACTTCTGTCAAATACCTTGTTACAATGAGAAGAAAAGTGGTTACAATAGAAAATTAGTTCTAGAGAAGCAGGATCATTGCTAAGATAAACCTGACTGTGTAGTTCTCAGGTTTTAGAACTGGTTTCGGGGTGGTGGGTGGAAGAGTTTGGAGCTGCAAGCTAGAGAAGCCTCAGAATGCTGTATGAAGCGCTTACTGGACCATTCTGCTGGGAAGCCAAAAGAACAAACTCCAATAGAAACCCAACAGTAAATATTCCAATTGAGATGTTTCAGCTGGTAACAAAGACTTGGGTGGTAGGACATTAAATATCACATTTGCCCCACATCCTGAAAATTTTAGGGATGCTGAATTCAAAATTAATATATTGGTTTGGTAGAAGAAATTCCAGGGCTGCATAATGTGTAGGCTGTGGCATGGTTGTAGCTGGCTGATTTTAACATGTTTAAAGTGGGAAATCAGAGCAAAAAAGTTGAACAGAGTGACATGAAAAATGTACACTTTTAAACATTTATTACTGTGTGTGTGTGTGACTGTGTCTGTGTGTCTCTGTGAATGTAGGTTCATGTATACCAGAGTGTGCATGTGGAGCTCAGAGGACAACTTAGAGGACTCAGTTCTCCCCTTCCACCACATGGGTTCTGATAATCAAGCACAAGTCATCATCCTTGGAAGCAAGCAAGCACCAAGTGAGTCATCTCAATGACTCAAGATATGCCGTTTGGTGAGTGAAGGAACTTTAAAAGACTTAAAGGTTTTAGCAAATTAAGTACGTTGACAAAACCATGATAGTTGCTAAGGAAATTCCACAAATTAGAAACTGTATATTCTCCACTAAGATAGTAGGAAATGTTTCTAAACGGTAAGACCCTGACCCATTGAAAGCTTCAGAATGTGGGAATACAAAGCTGCATAGAAAACTTTCCTTTAAAGGGATTGTATATAAAAAAGATAGAGCCATAGGGATTTTTCTGCTCCAAAATGACCTCTTAAGGAAATGGTTTTCTGGATTCAGCCATTCATGGACACAGGAGAACCTGCAACTAAGGGAGCCTGGCCACATCTCAGGCAACAGATCATCCATGTGATGCAGGTTCTGTATGTGTGCAGAATGGAAGAGTTGTGAGCTCGTGAATGCTTGTACCTGGGTTCCAGAAAAAGCCAGTAAGGCTAAGCAGTGTGCCAGATGCCTCCATTTGCTGCAGAGAAGCCCCCCCCCCCCCAGAAGTCAGTGCTTGAAGCAACAAGACTGAAGACTGAGCTTCAGTCAAGATGCAAAGATCTTGAAGGTGACAGGAACATGTGCCATCGCCAGGGAAATCTTCAGGTGCCAAATGGAGCCAATCTAAAAGAAAGACCATGTGTGCTGGAAGTGGCATGGCTATAATGAGGACAAGGCTACCCAAGCCTGAACCAGGTGGATCTCACACCATGCTACTTCATCACTTTGATGCCAGATACAGCACTGTCGTATTTAATATTGGCCCTGATCCACTGTACATAACCGGTCCAATCCTTCCTGTCTGTATCTCGTTCCTCCCTTTGGAGTGAGAAGGCTTACGCTGGAATTACATATTGAGCATATTTAGCTTGTTATGTTTTTTGGGGGTTTGCTTGTTTGTTTTTGCTTTGTTTGTCTGTTTGTTTTTACAGGCTCACAGATAAGGATTAGCCTTGAGCCTCAGAAGAGAGTCTGGACCTAAATAATGCTGAGTCTCTAGACCAATGGAACTTCTGAAGTTAGACTGAATCCACTTTTCCTAATGAGCTAGCCGTGGACCTTTGAGAGCCGTGGGTAGAATGTCGTAGTCTGAGTCCTCCACAGGCTCATGGTTTGAATGTTTGGTCTGCATCTTGTTTTGTGATGTTCAGGCTTTACAAACTTTTAGGTGAGGCCTGAGTGCCCGAAGTAGCTGGCCAGGAGTGGTCCCCCTGCCAGTTCTACTCTCTGCATTCTGGTCTGTGGTCATGGTGTGAGCAAGTCACCGCATTGCGCTTTGCTCGTGGGAGTTGTTCCATGCTGTCTCCTCTACTGCGGTGGCCTGAACCTTCTGAAAGCTTGAGCCAGAACAAACCCCTTCTCCCTTACACTGACCTTTCGTCCAGGTATCCCACCACTGCATTGAGTCAACAACAAGTCTCGTTGAGAAACTGAATACTTTTAAAAAGACCTGAAAAGAGAGAGGCCATTACACTAAGGGGGAGAGTTATCTAATCACAGAAAGCAGGAGCAGAGATCCCGAGTTCTGTGTCAGGATTGTACCAGCCATAGTTGAGGAGCAGCAGTGGGTGAGAACTATAGTAGTTAAAGATGATGTCTGAGAAGGAATTTACAGTGGGATCTGGAGAGGCATTGCCTGGGGGGCATTGTATGTGACTCACGCTTCTTCCTCATGAACTCCGTGAGGACTCTCAAAAGAGAGTGATATAGTCTCATTACAATCTGACAGCTTCTCTCTCTCTCTCTCTCTCTCTCTCTCTCTCTCTCTCTACCATGTAGAAACTGGACAAAGGGAGTCACAGACAGCAGCAGAGCATCCAACAAGAGAAATAAATCAGCTGTCTCGGAGAGAACTTACAGAAGCTTTGATCACAAGCACGGCAGATAAAGTGATTATTTCAGGTGCACACTGCCATCCTCTAATCCTGTCCATATTCTCTGTGGATAGACAAAAGCTATTCTCCTTATGCCAGTCTCTTAAGGAGTCATAATCAATCCTTGCTTACTAAACCATGCCCTGTTCTTTTTCTAGTCCTCTAACCGTTTGTATCTGGTGATATTCCTTCATGCTCTATTACATTTCTCATATCCTAGCCAAAGCTGTCTATTCTAGCCAGTCTGTGTGACCATCGTCCCTGCTGAACATACAGAGCCCACTCCCAATTCTCCAACAAGAGTCTGTACTCTCCAGCCTGTCTGTGCCTTCCCATCCTTAAAGCCTTCATAAGCTGCACCTCCCTGCTGCCTTTCTTCCTAACATTCAAAGTCCATGTTAGCACTGCTATCGTCTGCATGTCCCTCAAAGCTTCTACCTCATTCAAGGTCTGGTTAGCTTACACTAATTTACACTACTTTTCAGTTGATGGTTTGCTGCCTCACTAAGCTCATGAACTCCACCAAAGACAGAGACTGAATAACGTATACTTTTATGACTTGTATATCTTCATGATACATGAGGTAGGTAATGTATGTCTATCAAACATTTGCTGGACTTACAGAGTCTAACATACACACTCCAAAACTAAGTTAGCTTAGGAGAACAAAGGGGATCAGAATATAATCTGATTATTTATTATTACACGTATACATGAAGATGCCATTATGAAACCCACTATATTGTATACTCACATAAAAATTAAATTAACACATAAAAGATTAATAAATTAAGTTGGTCATTCTGGTCAGCTGCCTTGACCAGGTACAAGACACGCTGGCAAACGATGTTGCTTACCACCACCTGCAACTGCTTATTCATGATCTTAGCTACCCTTCCTAGAACATATTTACTGAAGGGGTCACAAGCTTGTGTGTTTGCTTCCCAGAACTCTGACGATGGTACCGCAAATACTTCACATATAAAATCTCTCTTCCCCAGCATACAAAATTCACTCTTGTAGACACTGGCTGATACCTCTCACCCATTTTACCATCTCTCCCTCACCTCACTCTCCTGCATTCCACTCCTCTCACTGCATTGTGTGGACTATTTGTAAGTGTCACTTTTAAGGACAAATCTCATTCCAGACTTGCTGAGCTGCATATTTATACAGGGTCCAGGTTTTTCTTACCAGCTGTGGATATTTTTGCAAGCTCTGTATTACCACCTAATTGAAACAACTGCTTGGTTCCACTTCTCTTATTAAAGACAGATTAAGGAAATCACTTCAGTACCTAAGTCATTTTAAAGTCATCTTTAGTCTCATGCTCTTTATTTGCTAGTAGCCTTTAAAAAAATGTGTCCTTATGAACTTTCCCCATTTCCTAGCCCCAGTTAATGATATCAAAACACATTTAAATTTGGCTGCTCGTTTCTTTTCCTCCTTTAACAGATACAGTTTGTGTTCATTCTCTACTGGACCTTTTGGAATACTTCTTTTATCTATATGTCATTTGCAATTTAGCATTTGAAGGTATTGCCTCTTAATGATCTTGAATAGGGAGAAGAAAATGTGATGCTGTGGGTTTCATTTAGGGTTGGTATCCCTCAAATCAGCTTTCTTTTTTTTTTGCCTTCACGATTTTCTTGGTTCTTACTACTCCAACAGTGGACAGTAGCGTGGATGAGATCCCATATGCTCACTAATGAGCAAGTTTAGTGACCAATCACAAGCCTTTCCAGAAGAATATATGTCATTGGTGAAGCTGGGGTGGGAGTGTGTATCAGAGGCCTTGAGGTTATTATTTTACAGTCAAGACTCTTCCAGCAAGTTCCAATAACTGGCTTTATGTTTAGATGACCTGGGCCTAAGGCCTCATTTAATGACTTATGCTGGTCCTCGGTGTATTACAAGTTTTCCTTGCCCTTGTGTATTTAGTCTCCTGATCCACAGCTAAGAGTTTAAGGCCACATTCTTCATATAGAGATACCCTGATCTAGCCTCATGTTTGAGCAGCAATGTACTTAGATCTTTATGCCCAATTAGTGGCCAAAGACAACTAGCAATGATCCTTCCAGGAATTCCTCAATATCAAATAGATCCTTGGATAAGTGCTGTTGCTCTGTCCACTGGATGACTTACTCTGAATTCTTAGACAAGTAGCTCTCTTCCCACCACATGCTTCTTGACAGGATGCCTTGGGACATCTGACCTTGGTTTTATTTTGTTTTGTGTGTGTGTGTGTGTGTGTGTGTGTGTGTGTGTGTGTGTGTGTGT
>CAJQZJ010031868.1:24012-37068 GCA_907164525.1 Lophiomys imhausi
TTTGGACACTAGATATAGTTTGTAGTTGTTGAGTACTCACATCAATACCTTCTTTAAAAGTATCTATAATCTCAATGTCTGGGATATCCTGTGTTTGGACACTAGATATTGTTTGTAATTGTTGTTGAGTATGTACATCAATACTTTCCTCAAAAGCATCCATCATTTTATCATTGGTTACTTTTGGCATTGTAGGAATATTAATTTGAGTACCCCATTGTTGTAAGAGATCCCTTTCCCATAAATTTATGGGTACATCAGCCACATAAGGTCTCAACTTCCCTGTTTGTCCTTTTGGTTCCACACAGTTAAGCCATCGTACACTTTGTTTTACATGTGATAATTTACCAATTCCTATAAAATGTGTAGGAACCCTTTGAAGTGGCCAGTTTGAATTCTAAGACTCATGTGAAAGGACGGTGACATCCGCTCCTGTGTCAAGCAATCCTTCTATTTCAATATCATTCACTTGTATTTTTAATTTTGGTCTTGATTCACTCACCATTGTTTGTCAATACACACGTTTTTTACTATTTTCGACTGCTCCTGTTTTGTCTATTGGAACAATCTTGTCCTTGGTGTAAGGAAACAGCAGCAGTTGGGCAATTTTGTCCCCTGTATTAATTGTCATCTCTTTCTATATGGATGTCATAATTTTAATTTTTTCCTTGAAGTCTCCATCTATAATACCTGGATGAATAAAAAATCCTTGACAAGTTAATCAATTTTTTCCAAATATTAATCCTATTGTCCCTGATGGTAAAGGACCATAGATACCAGTGGTTAACATATAACATTTATCTGTTTTGGATAATGTTTTAGATTGTTCTGTGGTCAAATCTAAAACTGTAGTACCTTCAGTAGCCTGTAAAAGATCAGCAATAGTTAATTTTGTTTGTTTTTTTTTTTTTTTTGTCTGTCTGTTTCCCTCTGGTTGGATGATGGATGACGGTTCACATTGTTTTGGGGGGCCTGAACCGGTAGGCCCCTCCCCTCGTTTCCCAGCAAGGGGTTACCTCTGACATCCGTTTTAGCTCTACAATCCCGGGACCAGTGTTTACCTTTTCCACAATGAGTACAAAATCCTGGAGACCTTAACCTTCTATTGCCATTAGAAGCCGTACGTTCCCTTCTGCGACCATGTTCGCCATTAAAAGCCATTCGTTCCCTTCTATGACCATGTTTTGCAGAGTCCAGACATCTATTATTTTGAGTTCTGGAGAATTCAGCCTTACGATATCTTTGGAAATGACCAAGTTCACCATTTTTAAAGCACTCATTAAGACCCCTAGCAACTGCTTGTGTTATGACATTAGTCTGATGCTCTTGAAAACCAATATCAGCTGTTTCTCTTATCCATTCATCTACTGGGGCTCCTTGAGCTTTCAATGGCCTAATTGTCCTTTGACATTTAGCATTTGTATTTTTATATGCCAAGGCATTTATCAAGTCCTGTCTGGCATCAGGGTTATCTACATCTCTCTCCACAGCTGAAGTCAATCTCCCTAAAAAGTCTGAGAAGGTTTCCTGAGGACCTTGTATTATCTTGGTAAATGAAGTAAACCTTTTCTCAGCCTCAGCCACCATATCCCAGGCCCTCAGAGCTGTAACACGACATTGTTCGATGACAACATCTTCAAATTGAGTCTGTAACCGTATGTCAGCATAAGGTTCCTCACTAAGCATTTGGTGGGTTGTGACATTTATTTTCCTTGTCATATTTTGTTTTTCTAATTTTGTGGCTTCATGTCTCCACCATGACAACCATTGTAATTGTTGGCTACCTTCTAGCACAGCTGATATCAGTCCCTTCCAATCTTGGGGAATGACTCTATTTTGGATAGCCCAATTATTTAGCATCTGTTTAACAAATGATGAGTGCATTCCATAAGAGACAATAGACTCCTTAAATCTTTTTAAATCCAAACTGTCTATTGGACACCATGTTAATTTTTGATTGAGTTGACCGTTATTATCATGCCTAATTTGAAACATAACTGGAAAAGCTGATGGTGATTGTGTAGTACCACGCAGCTCCTCTGGGGGCGCACTTGGTTCCACATTAGCACCATTACCTACCTGGTTTCCGACTGGCACATGTGGCGGCTTTTTTACTCGTACATGCGGCGACTGTGGAGACCTAGCTAGAAAAGAACTTGTCATTTTTTTAGTTCCATTAACCTGCCCTGTCAGAATTTTCTTAAGCTCTTCAATCTGTATTTTCATAATTTTTAATTGTGTAACAGACGTCTTCCTTATGACAAACCAATAAAATAAAAAAAAGTAAACAGCATAAAACATTTGGTCTGATTGAAAAACAGTGTAGAGGGACTTACCTACACTGTCTTGGCAGAGTTAGGCTGTCGACTTCCCTGCTACCAAGTTTTGTCCTTTTTGGACAGCAGTCTGTCTGCAGTTGGTGCAAGGGGTTTTTTCATGCCAAGAGATAGGCTTGCCACTAATTCAACCATCTTACAGTGGAGATTCTTCGATGCTTATCTTCTACTTGGAGTAGAATAGGGGGTGCTGTCAGGAGCTGATATGTCTCGATATCAAAAAAAAAAAGAAAATCTTAATTTAAGATAACATCTTTGAATGCCATATTCTGCAGATCTCTTGTGGTTTTTGAAGATGCCCCATCCATCTCTTGTATTTAGATAAGCAAATGTTGCTTGTCTTAGCAACTTGAATACTGGGTAGTTTAGAGAATATCTATGATAGACTGTCATAGTAGCTAACAAAGTGACATGTTTGCATGACTAGGAGTTTGTTTTACTTAACTATCCTAGACCATTTTAGATGGTTGGTATCAAGAGGCCAGAGCTTCATATTTTAATTTTAAGTATCTCTAGGTATGATACCATTAGGAAGCGTTACCTTTAATTTTGCATCAATATACAAGGATCTATTCAATTGTGGTTAAATATACTCTTAATTATGTATCAATATACAAAGATCAATGCCTGTGTAGCCCAATACAATCTTAATATTATGTCCATATACAAGGGTCAATACCGTTGTGGCCAACTATAATCTTAATTTTGTATCAATATACAAAGATCAATACCGATGTAATCCAATACAATCTTATTTTTGCACAATAAACAATGGTCAATACCACTTTAGCAAAATAAACTACTAATTTTGTATCAATATACAAAGGTATAAGGGCATATTCAATAATCTGCCCCTTCTTCTTGGACCTTGCTCTACAACAAATGTCTGTCAGAGAAACAGGACCCAAAGGCTGAAGACTGATGCAGGAATGTATGGAGAGAAAATGGGAACTGTCCAGGAAGTCATTGGTATGTCATTTCTTAGTTTTGGAAGCTGCAGGCCCTGCACTTCCTATATAAGCAGATATATTTATCCCTCTCAGGTCTCTGAGGTGGTTGAAGAATAGACAGCTAGAGTCTCATAGTTAAATTTTGAGTTGTTTAGGAATCAAGAGGGTGTTATAGATCTAAGAAGATACTCTTAAAAGTGTGTTGCAAGTTAGTATGAATGTTGAGTCAGATATAGACCTTTAAACTCATGGAGATGGTTAGATAGTAGAATGTTAAAGTCAGGGGCCAAATATGTATAAACTGGACATTGGGAAGGTATACTTGGCCATTTAACTCTCATAAATGTGGCATATTTATATCTGTTATTTTGTGTAATATAAGAGAAGGAACAATCTGTTGGACTGAAAGGGGAAACTTCTGGGGGAAAGAGGATGGAAGGGCGGGATAGGAAGGCGGAATAGGAAGGGGTTTGTGACTGAGATGTAACTTGAAGAAAAAAAAATAAAGTATTAAAAAAAAAAAGAAAAACAGTGTAGAGGTCAGCAGTAAACATTGTCATATTGTCAACAACTGGCATCATAGTTTCAAAATCTATAGTTTTCTCAATAATTTTGAAGATAAAATTACCCATAATGCCCCATGTTGGGCGCCACCTGTAACCGATCTTTTAAATTATTATTTAACACTTATTTATTTATTACTAAATTCATTTATAACAAACACCAACAATTTTTTAACTATTAATCCTATAAATTCCTACAACCCCTTTAACCTATCCACTAAACCTATTGATAATTATAACAACTACTTTCATAACCTTTTAGAATGATACAGTCTCTGGGGCAGGTTCTCAGTCATCAGGAACACAGTCTTTGTGTAGATTCTTCAACACACTTAGCAGTCCTTTTTTTGGATCTCTCAGATGTAGGTTCATCAGGGTAAGTTGGTTATTGTAGTCTCACCTTAAATAAGGCTTTATGCTTTTTTCTCTGTGGGAGAACCCAGCCGTCTGCAGGCCAACTTACTTTTTTTTTGAATCAGGAACTCAGTTGCTCTGCCTCAGTCCTTAAAGCCAGGCACCGTTTCTTTTAGGCCACTGTTCGGAAAGATCAAACCCCTCTAGGCAAAAGCTGAGCTACAGGGTTTAGTCCTTGGCCTTTTGGTGTCTTGCTCAGGCTTTCTTTGCTCACCAGCTTCTTTCTGCTTCAGGGAAATCTGGCCATCAAATGATGGCCGGCACTTTTTTCAGCAGGACTCTCAGAGCTCTCATCAGGGGCCTCTTTTCCTTCTGGGCTCCATGTACTGTCCTTAAATAGGAGGATCTCTGTTTTAGCTTAATTTGGGCTCTGCCCACTTAGCAGCTGAAAACAATGTCAGGCAAGATACTTTGTTTCTTCAAGTCCATTAAGTCTTTCCTGTTTTCCTGACTTCAACCTTGTTTTTCAGTCTATTGAGTCTTTCCTGTTTTTCCTGACTTCATGTTGATAATGTTGTTCATGCCCTGAATTAAGAGACAGTATCAGAAACCCCTATATATTTTCTAAATCTAATTTATCTAACCCCTACAGATGACACTTTCAAAAGTGTCTTTATTGGTTCTTGTTTTGCTATATCAAATAATGTATACTTTGGGGCCTACTAGGTCTGAAAATTCTAGAACTTGCCCACTCATTTGGAGTAACATCTGGGAAGAGAACATGTTACACACTTGCTTCTCTGAGGATTTGGTGTAGTGTGGAAAAGCTTGAGATTCTGAGATTTGCTTTATACAGATTTTAGACTTCAGGTTTTTTTGATCATTCATCAACTTTCCAAGTCATGGCATCTTGGAGTGTGCCTTCTGGAGACAGAACTATGAGTGAGCATGTCTCTATGATCTCAGATTTGTCTTCTCACCATTGTCCTATGAAGACATTCAGTTGACAAAGCTCAGAGTTGGGTTTCTTCCTGAATTTTGTTTAAAATGTATTTATGAAATACACACTAGAATAAGACAGTAGTGGCCAGTCAACCCTTTTGATCTGAGATTCAAATAAGTTCAATTTGAAAGAGTGGCTTGAAAAAAATAACTGAAGTTTATATAAGAAAACACCTGAACAAATATCTAGTTGGGTTATATGTATGCATAAGGTTATTCAGTCTTTGTTCTGAAGAGCTCATTTCTCAATGCTATATAAACACTGCTCCCTCACTTGTCCCTTAATATGTCAATAAAGCAGTTTACAGCCAATCCCTGAGCAGGGGAGAGAATAGGGCAGGACTTCCTGCCCTTGAGGTGAGGAGGAGTAAGGAGAGGAAGGAAGGAGATTTAAGAGGAGGCAGAAGCAGGAGAAGCGAGGGGACATGCAGCTTGAGCAGGAGCCATGAAATGCAAGTAGTTCTAAGATTTATGCTGAACGGTAGCCAGATTAGCATAGTGGGTTAAGACTAGGGTAGTAACTTCTCAGTTTTTGTGTTGCAAAGCTTGGTTAACAAATACTATAAAGAGTCTCAATTATTTAGATCATAGCCGGGAAAGAGTAAACCAGAGAAAATATCACAATCTCATAAACTTACAGTAACAGGTGCATATACAACTATAAGCAGTGGAAACACAAATGCAGTGGTGTACATCCAGTCCAGTTTTGAAATCCTTAGGAAGAGGTTTCGGAAGCAGACATGGCTGTCTGCTGCCTGCCAGCCACTGGCTACTCCTCTGATTGCGACTTCTTTGCTTTACTTGTGATGAGAAGAAACTGAATTGCAGACTTTGGCTCTGCTGCAGGTGCCTGATCTGCCAAGAAGCAGCTGATCTATCTGTTGGCCCTGTGTACTGACTGAAATCTCTTAGATAGACAGATGGCCTAGTCAGGATGGTATTTCATAGCAACATGCATTTTGTTTGAATAACATGGCCATAAACCTTTCACTCTGGATCTCCAATTACGTTGTGGCTTTTGGATGTTACTTGCAGCTCTCTACAGGAAAGAGCATCCAAATGTCAAACTTATGGCACAATTTCACCAATGATTTCTACATAATTTTCTATAGTCGTCTATTATAAAAACTGCAGATATATTTATGTATGTTTTGCATTTGTATGTGGGGTATTATATAAAAATCCCACCTTCACAATTCTTATTTACAACCAATCAGACTGATTACTGAATAAGTTTTTACATCATCTAGTAAAAAATACTACAGATCAGGAGTTTGGAATTTGTTCCACTCTAGAATGCCTGGTCATCAACGTATCTTATAGAATTAAAAAGAAATAGTAAAAGAGGCTTATATGGTTATCCTATGTAGTTATCTGCTGGTGAGGATAATAACCTAAGTATTATTTTCTCAGGGGAGCCAAGTATAATAAAGGTACAATCAAATACTGATCAAAACAAAAATAGGATGAATAAAATGGAAACTACCATACAGTACCATAGAGCTCTGTATGACTTTCTTTTTGTACTTCAGTATTTCACACTTTGAGAAGATGTTAAGATTCAAATTTTTGTCTCAGTAAAGTCATACACTTATTATTACCTGAAATATTCTAAGAAATATTTTAGTCAGCACCCCCTCTGTTTATCCAGCCCTTTCCTGTAGGAAGGAAAGAACCATGCAGCAGGCATTTTCTGTTTCCTGCTTACCATGATGCTATGATTATTTTTAACAAACATTTACTTTGAGATAATTACCTACAATTAGAGAAAACAATACACAGGATTCCCAACATGCCTTTCATTAACATTCTCCACTGGAGACATCTTGAAACCCAGTGATATGATGTCACTTCAAAAAGTTGACTTCAATAAGATCCCTGAGCTTTTCAGTACATTGTGTCAAGATGAGAGTTTTATTTGCATCCATTTGGGTATGCTTGCCTTTAGCTGGACACAACTTTTTTTTTTTTTTTTACTATGTTTATAGATTTGTGTGAGTACCACAGTCAAGTGCAAAATAGTTTCTCAGAAGGATCCCTCATGCTGTCCTTACAGCCACAGGCATGTTCTTCCTCTTCCATCCCAAGCTCTTGGTAACGTGTCATATGTTCTACATCTCTCTCTATTCCTATTTCAAGAACACTATAAAATGGAAGCATTTGCAGTTTGTAGTATGAGAATATGAAGAACATAATCTGTAATAATTTCAGCTTTTTTTAAAAAATGAGCATAATTCCCTGAATACTTAGCCATGCTGTGTACCACAGTCCTTCCTTCTGTGAAAGAGTAAATGGTTTAAAAGATATGGCCTATTCCAAGTCTGAGATTATCATTAATAAACCTGCTATGAACAACCAGGTACACATTTTCTCTGGGATAAACCCCCAAGAGTATAATTGTTGGGTTTTCTGGGAAGTGCATATTTAGTGTTGTACCTAATCTCCTTCCTCCTTCCTAGAGTGGTGCACAATTTTATATTCCCACTGGCAATGTGGGATATTACTTACAATAATAAAATAAAAGCCCACACATGTTTCATAATTCATCTCACTTCAAGTGCTCAATGAGGTCTGCCTGCCTTTGCCATTTTAATTTATGCTTACCTGTCCTATATCTCAGGGCCATTTATTTACGTGGATAGACTTCCAATATTGAAATATTTTTTTGTTAAAACTCATTCCAACTGACTTGAAAATGTCCTGAGTCCTAAGACACTTATATATGATGTACCTATGTATTCTTAAAATAACCTTAATGGTTTTTCTATGAAAGATATTAAACAAGTAGCAAAATACCAAAATATTATACCAAAATTTTAAATGGAATTGAGTCAGTAAATTGCTATTTTTTTATTGCCTTGTCCCAGATGTTTCTTGCATAACTATCCCCACATTAGAAGATATGAAAGTGGTACAGTGCTTTAAAAAACCTGCTTTGTAGCCTTTGCCAATTTCCTTAATGAAAATATTACAGTTACATCCAACTCCAAGAAACTGTACTGATGACTTGAATATAAACTTGGGAAGAAAGGATCACCACAAAGTGATAAGCCAAAGGTAGCTGGTTATACCACACTAGTTCTAGGGACACAGTGGACACTTATGAGGGCAGAGAGTAGAATGCAAAGCTATAATGCTGTCTAGTAGATCTGGGTTCTGTTTCCAGCACAAAAACAAACAAAAACTTAGGTAGTAGAGAACGCTCGACAGTATATAGAAATATTGAAACCTAATACATTCATATAAACACTGGGAATTTTCAAATGATTTGTCTCCAAAACCTATCTTCTCACCTGTAACCTGCAATGGTTGAATGTTCTTCCAGATATGACTGACTCTTTATCCACTTAATTCCTCATCTGTCTTATCTGTGCTCACATGTTTCTGCTTCACCCCAATTAAACTTAAAACTGTACACCATAACTACTCATAGCTCTGGTCACTATGTTCCTGAGTATTCCATATGACTTCTGCCTGTGCATGCACTTTTGTTCTAATTTGTGTTCACTCTTCCTAGATTAGACTCTGCATGCACAAAGAGACCATGCTATTGCTTTCTGGTCCCAGCAGCAACACTGATATAGATGGATGGATGAGCTCCTATGATTGCCTGTGTAGATGCCACCTTCTTTCTGCAGTGAGGCAGCCCCATCTCTGCTCACTTGACCCATGAGTTTTGTAGTCAAATGTTACCACAGGACAAGCAAGTCACTGCCTTTCAAGCCACTTTCATTGCAAGTCATACCAGCAAAACATGGTGTGAAAGAGTCACTGGAGTATGGAGCCTTTGGTCAGAAAATTACTTCTCTCATTAACATTTACTTACTTATTTCTTCTTGAACTGATTCCTCATAATAATGTCATCTATGATCAGTGGATGTATTCAGCCCTGGAAACTTAGCCTATTTTTATATCAATACTTTTTTTTAAAATTGTGAGACAGACAGAGAGAGAGAGAGAGAGAGAGAGAAAATGTACACATCACAGCACATAGGTAGAGCTCCTAAGACAATTTGATTCTAGACTTGCTTCTCTACTATCATAGGATTAGGATTAGAGGATGGAATTCAAGTCATCAAGTTTGAGCTTTAAAGGGCTTTTACTCACTGAGCTATGTCACTGGCTCTTCAATGTAGTCTTTATTCTACTATCAAATTATAGTTATTTATATAAAAGTAAAAGGACACTGAGTGGCTTCTATTTGTTTGTGTCTTTCTTAGTTTTCATATCACTCGTACAAATTGAAAAATGAGAAAGACTTTTTAATGAACTATTTAAAATATGTGTGTATATCATTATATACTGTACATATCAAATGAAGCATGTATTAAATATATATAATATTGAATGCTGCATCATCATGGATCTTAAAATAGAGCCTCCTTTATAGTAGCCATTCAGTCAATGAATATGTATTGAGTATATAAATGAATGACTTTATATGTGAATAATTTCTTAAATGAGATTATGAAAATCATTCTAGAAATAAATCCCCAAGGTCAGAGGCTTTACATGACACCAATGCTTAACAAAGAAAAATATTCTGTTGTTAAAAATACCTCCACAAAAATTTACTACCTCAGAAATCAGAAAAGGAAACAATGTAATTTAGCAAGAAAGAGATTAAGATTCATAGAGGTCCTTTCCTGTACACCTTCCAGAGGTTTTGCTGAAAACACCAATTTTCTTAATTACCATAAAACAGATTTATAAAATTTTCAATAATAATACTTCATGTTAATATGGCAATTTGTAAATTAAAAAGCTCTTTCAAAGATTATCACAATGATTATACAAATCAGTGTTATTTCTATGCTTGAACACAGGCTATATGCTTTTGAAAACAAACCAAGTTAAGACACTGTATGTCTTAGTAGTCTATTGCTCTTAAGAGATGCCATGACCACAGAAACTCTTATTTTTAAAAAAAAAAAGCACACATTTAAGGGCTGGAGATATGGCTCAGCGATTAAGAGCACTGGCTGTTCTTCCAAAGGACTAGGGTTCAAATCCCAGCACCCACATGGCAGATCACAGCTGTCTGTAACTCCTGTTCCAGGGATCTGACATCCTCACACAGACATACATGCAACACCAATGTACATAAAATAAAAATAAATAAAAATTTAAAAAAAAACAATTAATTGGGGCTCACTTACAGTTCCAGAGATTTAATCCATTATCAGAATGGCAGGGAGCATGGTGGCACGCAGGGAGACATAATGTAGGAGAAGCAGGTAAGAGTTCTGCAGGCAGCAGGAAGAGAGAAAAAGCCTCTGAGCCTGGCTTGGGCTTCTAAAACCTCATTGCCCACCCCTAGTGACATACTTCCTCCAACCAGGCTACACCTCTTAATCCTTCTCAAATAGTGCCATTCCCTAATGACTAAGCATTCACTTATATGAACCTATAGGGGCCATTCTCTTTTAGCTACTATACTCTGTGCTGTGTCTGCATATACTTGACTTCCAAGATCATTCCATAATACCATTTTGGAAGTGAAAGAAATTCTGCAGCTAAAAGTCTATTTTTTTCCTGCTCCCTCATAAATTATTGTGAATATGTGGTTAATTTTAGACAAAGGTTTGATAGGCTATTGTTAAGACAACTACTACGATCTTTAAAGGAAGAGACATCCCTACTTTATTTGTCTCAACATTGTTGCCCGTAATGCACAATTTATAATGAGTGGAACTCCAGAAGTCACGATAGACCATGAGGAAGAGGACCATTTTAGCTCCACCGCCTTTCCAATGCCTGGCACAAGAGTGGCATGGAGTACATGTACAGCATATTGAATAAATTCATCCTTATCATTTCCTTTGTCATTCTCTCTTCTGCCTGTATTTTCATCTTGCAGAGGATATTTGAACAATTGCAGTTATGATCCTATAGATACTGACGCTCTATATTTTCCATGCCACCAACAATGTTTTATAAAACTGTATGACTCTCTTGAAGTCCCCATTAGAGGCTGTTGGGAGAGACACTGAGTGTAAGCCTAGGGAACTCATGTAAGATAATTTATGTTAGTAGGGATATACTAAATGTAGATATAAAAGGATTATACTCACACAGAAACAACATCAACAAAACAAACCAAAAAAAAAAAAAACTTTAATAAGCTAAGCTTGGGGAAGAAAACAGAGGACCTAGAGTGACATAAAGTCTGATTCGATCCAGAGATAGAAAAAGATTTATCTAAGGTGGTGCCTGAAGTTACCATTGAGATGTGATTCAAGTCTCTGAAGCTAGTGCAAGGGGCGGGGTTAGGGATGAATCTGGAGGATTGGAGGAAGGTGCTTTAAGTCCCCACAGGTATCATTCAGTTCCTGGAAATTCCTGGGATTTCATCCCTAATTTTACTTAAAAGCTCATCTCTGTAGTAACTGCCTCTCCTCTCTACAGAGTGCTTATAGATAAACTATACCAAAGCTTTTGGGAGTGCATATGAGTACCTTATATGGCTAGAAATATTCTTCCAAAAGATCATTTTGAACATCTTAAGCTCTCCATTTTCCCAAATCCTTTAATAAATTGTTCAGCCAAAATAATATTAACATAGCATCAAAAAGGTTTCAAGGCAAAGTAAGAGCATATGGTGCCTACCTTGCAGGTTTCAGAGAAGATACTCAGCAACGTCCAGCAAAATGGCCTGAAATATTATACACACTCAGTCTTACCAGACTCCATGTGTGCTGATTGCTTAATCTTTATAAAATATGGATATTTAGTATGAGTTTAATTGTGTACTTTCTTCCAGTAGCTGATGCTGAGAGTTCAGGAAAGACATTTTCTGTTAGAAATATTTACTCTACCATTGGCACATAAACCAAGAGCCATTAGACTTTAACGCTTTCTCCCCCCCTAAACTTTTTATAGCCTTTCATTTTTAATCGCTGCCAATCTGCTGATTTTATTTTAAATAGATACTTCAGGACTACGCTTTGTCAAAACAGACAGATGTATCATTAAATTCCCTCCCAAATTACATACTAGACCATGTCATTGTTTCATGCACTACTGCGGTATTTGGATTGGTTATAATCTGGAAGGAGGGGGGGAGGAGAGAAGCTGGAAAGCTGATTTTCAGAGTGAAAAAGCTCTGCAATTTGGAAAGGATTGTTCTGATTTCACATAGCTCCATGGAATGCAAGTTGGCACAGTGAGGGAGGGCTGGAGCTGCATGCTCATCCTTGGGGGGTCATTGTGCAGCTGTTTTCTTGGAAACCAACAGTAGAGGGCACAATAGAGTCTCTGGGGTTGTCTTTCCCATCTATTAATCATCCCTTTAAAGTAATGGGTGAGGGATAAATTCATCAAGCAATTATTAAATATTTGTTTTTGGTTGGGTCATGAAGTAGCTTCCAATTCCTGGGGTAACAAATTAGTACAACTTGGCTCTAAATAACCCAGATTTAGGATTTACAGGCCTGGAGGCCACAAGTCTGAAATGGGTCTCACTGAGCTACATTTTAGATGTTAGCAGGGGAACACTTGTTTGCAGGTTTTAGTGAAATCAGATTTTCAGCCTTTTCAGTCTTCTGCCTGCTTCTGGCATACCTTGGCATTCTGACTTCAGGCCAGCAGTGTCACATGACCAAGCCTTCCCTGACTCCAACTTTGTCTCAGTAATATGCTGGTGAAGACCTTGTTGAAAATTTAGAGTCATCTCTTTACTGCACATTGTAACTTAATCACATCAGTAAAGTCCCCTTTTGTCTTGCTAGGCTACATTTTCACAGATTTTAAGGTACTAGGATATGGGCATCTTTGTGGGGGCTATAGAAAGCATGTGTGTGTGTGTGTGTGTGTGTGTGTGTGTGTGTGTGTGTGTGTGTGTGTGTGTGT
>CAJQZJ010031868.1:60814-74570 GCA_907164525.1 Lophiomys imhausi
AGGGGTTTGTAGGCAGAAGCTGATCTTGCAGGCTTCACTGAGGTTCCGGCTGGGGCATTGTGTAGAGCTGAACGGTCCCAGCGACACTGGATTGCAGTGGTGGTTACAGGCCCCCGATGGAGACAGTTATTGAGGAAGTCTGCCAGGCAGAATCAACTGGGTCACTCGTCCTCCTTGGTGCCTGATTCTGCTCTCTGCTGAGGATTCCGCTGTCCGCCGTCCCCGGGCTCCCCTAATGGACACTTCGATTCTCCTGGAACGATAAGAACAGAGCCCTGCCCCAATCCCAACCCTAGGACAATTGCCCTCTTTTTTTTTTTTCTGGGGGGGGATGGGGGGGGCTAGGTAGTACTTCTCCTGAAGCAAATTTGGCCTTCTGACAACATACAAAGCGTTATCTTTCAATCCGGGTTAAAGTAGAAATCATTCTGTCACCTTGGAGCTAAACCAGCTCTAGTGTATATATTTTGAGATCCCAAAGGACAATCTGCCTGCATCGAGAAGGCCTTTTGTAAGTAGCCTCCAAACCTAGGTCCCTCCAAATCCCATGTGTGTGTCTCTGAACTCTAATTATTGAGAACAGGGACCTGTGTTTCTCATCTGAAGGGATCAAAGATGTGTTCCACCACTCCTGGATCGAAGTCTTTCTCTATTTAGAGTTTACCCTGCATCAGGCTGACCCTGAGCTCCGGGATCTGCCTGTTTCTGTCTCCAGTGTGCTGGGAGCTGGGACCAAGGGTGTACTCTTCTTGAATGGTGGGACCAAGAGTATGCACCCTCACCACCCCGCTCCGTATGACTCCAGAGTACATAAGACCACCAACTCTAAGGTCTCTGACTTTTTATCACTTCTTTGTAGAGCCCCTCTCTCCTAGGGGCTCTGGCTTTTTTCCCCTCCTTTGTAGAGCCCCTTCTTCTAGGGGCGCTGGCTTTTTTTTCTCTCCTTTGTAGAGCTCCTTCTCCTAGGGGCTCTGGCTTTTTTCCCCTCCTTTGTAGAGTCCCCCTTGTCCACGGGGCTCTGGCTTTTTTTCCTTCCTTTGTAGAGCCCTATTCTCCTTGGGGTTCTGACTTCCCCCTCATTTGTGCAACCCCCTTTTCCTAGGCTTTTTATACCACTCTGCCAAGTCCTCAGAGTTAAACTTGCTCAGCTGGTTAAGCCATGCCCCTGATAGCTCATGAGACAGTTAATACTTTATGACTGTGTCTTAAGCAGCCCACCTTGGATTAAACAAAAACTTCTCACAATTGGTTTTAATAAACTCCTACCACACACATACATACTCACACATGCATGTATACACACACATATACAAACACACAACAGCCACATCTACACACACACATACACACATTTTAAAACACATCTAAAATCTACTACATGCGAAGCTCTGTTGCTCATGACACAGAGTTTTAATTCTTGGTTTGGAAATCTTAGCCCTTTGGCAAAGAAGGGTCTAGTAACTCTGGGCATTAAAAGCACAGTACACAGAGAGGCTCCAGGCGTCCTGAGAAGCAGGACATCAGGCTGGGTACACAGTTGCTTTGCTTTATTCTTCCTCCAGGCACAAAGCTGGCAACATTTAAAAATGGAAGTCTTGTTAAGGACATTGAATTTCCTGCCTGAAGTTTTGAGCAAGAGTCCAGTACATATTTAAAAATGAGTGACCACTCACATCCAGTCAACTTCAGACTCTGATATGAATGTTTACATATTAATATTCACATTTAATTCTTATAACACTATAGGTCATACACTATAATTATTACCATTTTATAGATAAGGAGACTGAGGCTCAGTCAGATTTTTACTCAGAGTCATACTGGTAATTAGCAGGCAGAGCTGGGGTTTGGATGCACGTATTTGGATGCACCCCCTCACAAAAATACACACAATCCACTGATTCACTAGTCTTTGGTTGGATGCATTGATTTATTTGAATCTTACATATTTTGAGTACTATCAGGTAGCATGCAAATTGGTTCATCTTTTTTGGGAAGGTGATTTCTCACTCAGAAGAATCATATTGCAATTTTTCCCACTCTTCAATCACACAATAAATCATGGGTTCTTTATAAATCAGGGCTACTAGAATTGTTCTGAAAGCCTCTGACAGGAGAGCTGAAAGCAAAAATAGTAGTGTTTGCTGAGCATTTTCTGGATGCCAGAAATGTGTGAGGAAATACATATATATTGCCTCTCTCATACTATGCTAATGAGGTATGCATCATGGAGAACTACTCCCATCAACACCCTCAACAAACAACAGAGGCCATTGGAACCCAGAGCTATCTGGTACCAAACCGCACTTCTCCAACTGCACCATATTACTTCTCAGTTGCAAACATCGAGGACTCTATTGTGGATTTCTCCAAGTTCAAGAACAGGACAGCACCTATTTACTATACTTTTTCCCTCCAACATTTATTTATTTCTTCAAGCTACATCTCAATCACAGTCCCCTCTCTCCTCCCCCTCCAGGTCTCACCCTCCTACCCTCTTCCCCTCTCCCTACTGTTGGCTTTTTTAAATTTAAGGTGTACTTTTCCTCCAACAGCTCCCCCTGTTAGTCTAATAAAAGGCTCTTTTTCTTATAACAATAAATACAGTACAAAACAATAAGAATAATTAGGGAACAATTATGAAAATTATAAGGTATAACATACATTCCCAAAGTCCAGGTCATAAGTATTTGGCAACTGATAATAATATTCTGTTATCTATCTATCTCGATGTGTTTAAAGTTCTATATCTAACTCAGTTTCCACCCTAACTTGCATTACCAACTTAAAAATATCTTGTTAGACCAAGAACATCCTTTTAATTCCTAAATAACTTAAAATTTAGCTGTGAGGCTACAACTATCTAGTTTTCAACCACATCAGAGACCTGAGAAGGATAAATATATCTGAATAAACAGGAAGTGCAGAGCAAGCAGCTTCTAAACTAAGAAATGATAGGAGATGATTCTTAAAGAGGGGTTGATTAAACCAAATATTTGTTCAGAATATGGGGAGAACAATCCTGTGTGGTGGAGTTTAGAGCTGCTGAGAGAGTTCCTTCTGTCTCAAGAGTCATGTCTTCACACCTGAAGTCTTCATGTGCATGTGTTTTAATTCTAGGTCAGTACTCAATTCCAAGGTCACTCACAGGATACCATAGTCCCTCTCTATAGACACATCTCCACATGGCTACTCACGGAGTCATTTCCCTTCAGCAAGAACCAGATGGAATATAAAAACAAAACAAAACTTCAGTGATTAAAATGATACACAATCCTTTCTGTCATAGGTTATTGACCATGTGGTTAAACCAACCCTACTAAACCTAGAAAATGATTTTTTACAAAAGTGTGAATATCATAAGGGACGGCTGGATGGCAGAAGTGCATTTTTGAGACTAGCTACCACAATTTTCTTTCATGGATTTTCCCATCTCAGTTAAAGGCAAATGTTTCCAGAAAACATATTAAGAGATCACTACTAATTAACCAAGCAGCTGTCAATGTGGAAAGAAGAAATAGATGAGAAGCTGTGTATTTGTGGTAGGAGAGGCTCAGAAACAGGAGGACACTTGCCTTTTGAAGATTCAGAGAACAGTCAATAGGGATTTCAGGATAGGTTGATAGTAAAGATACCCTGAAGTGGGGCAAAACCTTCTCTAAGGACAGACAGTACTGTAGGAGTGAGGACAAAAAGACATTCTATTCGTTGTTTTTGTGAACATCCAGTGCCAAGGTCTTGGCAGTGAGCATCCATGGTGTTGGTGCAGAAATGGGAAAAAAGCAAGTGCTGTGCCTGCTGCTGGTTAATTAAATGTTGATTCCAAGGCAGCTGGTAGAATATGTGCTCTATATACTATCCTCAGCTTGCTTTTTTTCTTTTTTCCTAAATCACACATTTTAATTAACCTCCAAGCCCTTGCTGGGGCTTTGAAAGAACTTAATTGGCCTGCAGGGATTGGAATACACAACAGCTAGAAAAAGGCTATGTCTCAGTCGCTTTCACTCCAAGGACTTATAAAATTGAAATTATTGTTTTATTTCATTCTTTGAAGCCCAGAGCTACATGTGGATTCATATTTGGAACTGGCAGAAGCATTCTTGGATGCTGAAGTGATGATTGCAAAAGGTATTTGAACTGTATTTCTTACACAAATCTTTTATTAACCTGATGTTTTTGAATTTGCAATGCATTGAATAGTTCCGTTCTTCCCACTGAAGGATGGAAATACAGTGACAGGAATTTAGTACACAAATTTCCCAGTCAGGGGTGGGTCGGAGGAATCTCTTGATAACAAGGACTCTTTAAGAGACTTCCAGAAAGTTTCAGTTTGTCAACAAGGCTGAGAATGATTCAATGTACATATTTCATTTTTAAACTGAAATACAACTTACTATCTGAAAAATGATGATATACAGAGATCAAAGCTATAGGTAAATGTTCCTATGTTCTCTGCACAAAGGTGAAAACTCCTCAGCTAGTCTTAAGAGTGGGAGAATTCACAAAGAGATTTTGGGAAGAGAAACAGATGAGTGAGGTCATGTATGCTGAAAGTCAAGTTGGGAAATAAGCTAGTAAGTGTCTGAGAATGAAGAGAAGATTGTGAGGCAGAGGGATTCCAGAAAGACACAGCAAAGAAAATGAATGGAAGTATTTAAAAAAGAGAGTGTTCTACAATTTGCAGAAATATTAAGAAAAAAAAAAAGATGGTGAATAAGGCAGCTACATATAAGAATGCGTATGATAGGAGTGACACATTTTCTGGGCTTTACTTTTATTGTGTGTCAAGTATTTAAAAGTCATTTTATCCAGCTGACAGTTAATCATTGCTGGGTAAGAAGCCAACGTACATTTTAGTGACTTAAAACTATGTAGTTGCTCACAATCCTATAGGTTGGAACTTTGGATTGAACTACTCACTGATGAAATTCAGATATTTAATTGGTGTTGGTGGAACTCATTTGCAAGTTCTAAACAGTTGGTTGATCAGCTTTGAGCTGGTTGGTCCCAGATCATCTCATTCATATGTCTAGCAGTTGCTATTTGTTTCCACAAGGCTCCAATCTTTCAAGAAAGCATATCTAGCTTTGTTCTGTGATGATAAATGTGTTCCAACTAGTCAAAGGAGAAGTTACACACATCTTCAGACTGAGATTTGGAAGTTGCTCACATTATTTTACCACATTGTGTCTGTCAAAGCAATTCACAAGGGCATCCCAGACCCAACTAATGGAAAAATACTCTACCTCTTGACTGGGGGAGTGCCAAAGACATAAGTACACAAGAAGGGTCATTCACTGGTCACCATTATTCTAACAATTTCTAGCATACTCCAACCAGGACAATCAAAACCTTCTAAAAAGTGGCACCAGACTGTACCATTTCATGCACATTACTAAAATTTGGTCACGTATCAAAATCTGTCTTTCTGTAATGCCACTGATTCTATTCAGTGGAGAAAATTTTAATTCAAAAGCAAGGGCAGATCAGGAAGTAAAATGGATGGTGCTGAGCACAATCATGTTAAATAAACTAAGTCAGACTTAGAAAATAAGTATCACATGAGTGGGAAGTGGAAGAAGCTCCTAGTGGTGTGTGTTGCTGACATGAGCACGGATGTAAAGAACCTCAATCCTCCAGACTCATGGGAATAGCAAAGCCTTCCCAGGTCATATTCAGAGGAAGGACAAAGCTCTTCCCTGTCTATGTGCTGATGTCAGCAGTGTGTACAGAAAATGTGGACCCCAGCTTATTCCTCTCAGATGTCTACATGTGAGGCTGCTCCCCTACAGAGACCCCCTAGCTAAACTCAACTCCTTCTTCAGCTGTATATAATAACTTAACTTCCTTATTTAGCTGTAAGTAATAACTCCACTTCCTTGATTCAGATATACAAAATAAACATACTGAGTTTCTGAACTGTTGTTGGTGCATCTCCATCACAGTACATAGACCACCACTCTCAACTTGTCTGTATGTGTGTATGTCATTATTTCATTTCCTATCACCCCAGTTAGGTCAATCCCAATGCTATGCAGATCACATCACAGATCATGCTACCACCAAGGCCCCTACTTTAACCTCAGTTTTAAAGAGGAAGAAAATTGAAGGTCAAAGAGTTGAGTGACTTGTGTGGAGTCATAGGGCAAAGATGTACTGGAGTTTGAGTTATGACAAATTTGTTTGATTTCAATCGTCCATGTTGTTGCCATTCCACCAGGGAACAAATTCAATAGATTCATTTACCAACGTGGTAAAATCACATGAGGAAAATCATATTCCATTCCTCAGTTGAGGGACATCTTGGTTGCTTCCAGTTTCTAGGTATTACAAATAAAGCTGCTATAAACATAGTTGAGGAGATATCCTTATGGTTTGGTGAGGAATCGTTTTGATGTATACCCAAGACTGGTATGATTGGGTCTTGAGGTAGAGCTATTCCAAGTTTTCTAAGATATCGCCATACTGATTCCCACAGTAGTTATACAAGTTTGTACTCCCACTAGCAATGGAGGAGTGTTCCCCTTTCTCCACAACCTCATAAGCATGTGCTGTCATTTGAGTTTTTCATCTAAGCTATTTTGACAGGTGTGAGATGGAATCTCAGAGTTGTCTTGAGTTGCATTTGTCTGATGATTAAGGATATTGAGCATTTTTTCAATTGTCTCTTGTACTAGAAATTCAAGAAACAAGGAATTCATTCAATTTGCTGCCAAATGGATGGAACTAAAAAAGGTCATTCTGAGTGAGCTAACCCAGACCCAGAAAGATACACATGGCATCTATTCACTTATAACTAGATTTTAGCCATACAGTACAGGATAACTATCCTACAACCAACAGGCTGAAAGGAACAGGAACATAGACTTTGTTACCTGTTATTGGGACAATTTGCCCTAGTGGAGCTGGCATGTAGGCCCCCTGTGCAAGAGGAAGTTCTTAGCCCTCATATGGCTGCTGAACTGAAGGGGGGCTGATATGTAGAGCACCCCACACCAGAGGAGTAGGATAGGTGGGAGAGGTAGAACTGGGAGGGGTGGAGGGAGGAGACTGTGTTGGAGATGTAACTTGAAGTAATAAATAAACATTAACAAATAAATAAATAAATATATGAAAAAAAGAAAATCATATTCTCCATATCAGGGTTCTTTTATTCTCTGATTCATATGTTTCTTCTTTTGTTCAAGAAATTACTGTATCAACCATGGCTTATAATATCAATGCTTCAAGGTAATCAGGACTCTTCCAACAGTTTTAACCAATTTTCCATCCTATAGTTTCCCTTTCTTTTTGTCAACTCATGATCAGAGAGAATGAAACATGCAAGACACGCAGCAATCCATCTGGTTGATTGTTAGCTTCATAGTAGGGAAGGATAAAAAACCAATATCTAAGGCAAGTTAACATTTTTAAAGGGCTTCAGCTGCCACTGTTATACCATCCACTACTATTCTGAAAAGATGATTTATAATGTCTTTATGTCAGCTTCCAATTTGGAAAGGAATTCTCCTTTGACAAAGGAGGCACAAATCCCAGGAAATCAGTTCACAGGAACATGAACATTTCAGGAACTTCTTTCCAAAGAAGAGATAAGACTGCCTTAGGCTTGAGGACTTTAACTGATTTTCTTATTGTTAGCAATTTGGAAAACTATCAAGGAATTATCTTTATCACTCCTGTGCCTTCATTTAGTGCCCAGCCAGCCTTACATTCAGGCTGTATAATTGGCTCTCTATTTCACTTAAGGAAAAGGTACATAAACCTGGGCAGTGATTTTGTTTCTACTTCATAAAATTGCTTAGCTTAATTATAAAAGCATTTGTGTCTCATTATAACTTATGCATCTAAGATGGCGCACACTAAACCTTTTCACAGCCTTAATATAAAACCAAGTATTCTCAAGATTCTATCTTGCCAGTCTTAAAATGTGTCCGTAAATGATGTTTATTGACAATATACTACACTGAGATAAGAGAAACATAGTCAGAATCAAGACTGCTGCTCTGAGAATTTCTCACCACCTCACCATGTGAGTGGATGATAGACATAGTTTCCTATACCTTAATTCAATAAATTCTTGCTACACTACCATGAGATAGTTGTATTACTAACCTCACTTGACAGTTCAGAGAGGCTGCCTAAATCAAACAGTTGTTAATAACAGAATTCATGTTTTATTATTTGAAAACTCCCATACTCTTTGTGTTCCTGTCTTAGTCACTTGGGTGCTTTGAGCAGCACTACCAAGTGGCTTGGTCTATTAGAAAACAGATATTTATTATTGACATAGTTCTGTAGGCTAAGGAATCCAAGACCAAAGCACCAGAACATTCAGTGCCTGGAGAGGACTCAAGTCCTAGTTTGTAGACATTTTATTCTGGTTTTTATACTTTTTTATTGTTCATTTGTTTTCTAAACAGAGAGACAGAGTAGGGCATGAGGATGGAGTTGGATAGGTAAGGAAGTAGGTAGGATCTGGAAGGAGATGGGGAGGGAAAACCATGATCAGAATAAATTGTATAAGTTTTCAATTAAAAGGTTTAAAATAAATAAATAGAATGATAGTAGACTCATATGCAATTGTAAGAAATATTGCATGGAATTTTGTATCTTTTTAAATGTACATTCCACACTAACATGTTGTAAACCATAGTATCATATTGAAACCAGGATATGAACATAAGTTCTGTTACAAAGGGAATCCTTCCTGTATCAAGGACTACTGTTTCATATCATCCACATTCTCTTCCTTCTCACTCTCTAATGACTGATAAACATGAATCTATTGTACATTCATTCATTTTTGTCATTTTAAGAATGTTACGTAAGTACAATTTATCATGTATAATCTTTAGGTGATGGCTTTATGATCGGCATGCAGATTTTTGTTTGTTCATTTTTTTATTATTACTGAGTAATATTCTGCTATCATTTTGACCTAACCATTTACTCATTTAAGAATATCTAGGAGGTTTCTGGATTTTTAGCTATTAAAAACAGTTCTACTATGAATATTTATTTACACTTATGCTTGGGTTTGTGAATATAAACTTCTATTTTCCTGAGTAAATGACCATCCAGGAGTGCAATTGCATTTTTGTATGATAATTACATGGTTGGCTTCTTCAAAATCTTACAAATTATTTTCCAGAGTTGTTGTATCATTTGTACTCACACCTATAGTGCAAATGCTGCACTTTGTGACTCTTACACAATTTTGTCATTCTGGTGTTATATAGGGACATCACATTGAAGCTTAAATTTACATTTCCTTGTAGGTTAATGATGTGTTTATAGTGTGTGTGTGTGTGTGTTTCATATGTACATCCCCTTCATGGAAGTGTCTCTCCCTATCTACTGCTTATATTCTCAATGAATTGTTTGTTTTACTAAGAAGTGTTAAGAGTTCTTTATGTACTTTAAATATGTTTTTTTTCTAGGTCGATGGTTTGAAAGTATTTCTTATCAAATCATGACTTTAAAAAAAAACTTCACAAGGCCTTTTATAGAGTAAAAGTTTTTAATTTTGATGGTATTCCATTTGTCTATTTAATCTCTTCATGGAAATTATAAGCACTCTTTGGCCAGGCTATATCCTGAAATTGTTTTTTGTAAAAGTTTTAGAGCTAATGTTTTGCATGATATCCATGATATAGTTTTAGTGGGGTTGTTTTTGTTTTTGTTTTTTTTGGCTTGCTTTTTGTTTTTTTCTTTTTCTCAAAGATGCCTGATTGTTAAAGAAACATTTGCTGAAAATTTTACTAGATTTTTTGTACTGTTATCAAATATAAATTGAGCAGGAATGATAATTGAAAGGAAAGAGATGAAAACACTTGTATACCACTCTTAGTGTGTATGTTGGGATGGAAGAAGCCATCTAGTAGAGAAAGCCTGCTTGTGGTAAATATTTCTCAGATTTCATATAAATGGTAGTAAGAACAAATAGCCTCACTTTCCTCCATAGATGAACAGACTTAACAACACTATGAAAATAAATTGCCTTTTCTTCTGACTACAGAAGCTGCTGAAAGAGGCATAACATCTAAAAGACCAAGAAGAACTACAGCTACACAAGGAGAATGGTTATTGCATCACTTCATTATAACCCTTTCCCTAGTGGTCACAGTATAATTCAATCAGTTGTTAACTTCTAATTCTATATGGTGGTTTGAATGAGAATGGCTTCCCTAGGCTCATATATTTGAATAATGACTCAGAGTTGGTGGAACTGATTAAGAAGGATTAGAAGATGTGGCCTTTTGGAATAGGTGTGTTATTTGGCATGTACTTTGAAGTATCCAAAGCCCAAACCATTCCCAGTCAGGCCTTGCTGCTTCCTGTTTGTAGATTCAGATGTAAATTTCCAGCAACTACTACAGTGCCCATGACTACCTGCTTACTGACATGCTCTCCACCATAGTGGTCATGAATTGTAACCCTCTGGAACTGTAAGGACCACATAAATGCTTTCTTTCATAATTTGCCCTGGCCATGGTGTCTCATCATAGCAATAGAAAAGTAACAGAAAACAGAAAAATGAGACATTCTGTACTAGAGAATATAGCTCCAATGTCCCTCCTTTTTAAGAGACTTCCTGAAATGTTTTCTAATTAATGTGCCAGAGAAAACCGATGAGAACTGTCATAGTTCATCTGCCTAAAGGCCAAGGAAAGAGAAGGCAAACTGAATAAACCTTTCACAGAATCAGAGAGACAATATTTCTACAGAATTATATGATGGAGAAAAGTGATTATGAACTCATTTCGGAGAAACACAGTAAAAAAGAAAAAACAAACAAAAAAACAAAAAGCCTTTTGTCTAGAAAAAGATATATTCTCACAAAGATGTTGAAATGCTCCCAGAACCTTCCTGTGGATTTCTGGAACAAATATTTTCTGAATAAAGTCTATTAATTATTTTAATTAATTAATTCTAAGAAATAATTATGCTTAGAAAGGCAAATATATAAAAAACAAAACTTCCAAACTTCTATAAACAGTTCCAGCTCTTACAAGTGTAGAGGCAATGGACAAATCAAAGAGAATAAAAAGGATATTCAGGGAAATGGAAGCAATAAAGAAAGCATAAGCAGATAAATTCCTGGAGGTGGAAAACCAAGGAAAGATAACAGGAATTATGGACATGAGTACCACAAATTGGATACAAGAAACATAAGACAGGATCTCAGGCATGGAAGACTCGATTAAAGAAATCAGTACAACAACCAAAGAAAATGAGAAATCTAAAAATTCCTCGCTCACAACATCCAAGAAATCAAGGACTCAGTGAAAGGATGAAACTTAAGAATTATAGGCATAGCTGAAAGAGAAGGCTCCTGATTCCAAAGTCCAGGAAACATTTCAACAAAATCATAGAAGAAAACTTCCCAAACCTAAAGAGAGAGATGCTAGTAAAAGTCCAAGAGGCTTACAGAACAGCAAATAGATTGGATCAGAAAAGAAATCCCTCTCGCCACATAATAAGTGAAACTCCAAATGTACAGAACAAAGAAAGAATATTAAAAACTGTAAGAGAAAAGGATCAAATAACATATAATGGAGACCCATCAGAATTACACCTGACTTCTCCTCAGAAACTTTAAAAGTCAGTAGGGCCTGCGAAGACATCCTATTAGCCCTAAGAGACCACAGTTGACAGCCCAGACTACTATATAACCAACAAAACTTTCTATCATCACAGACATAGAAAACAAGATATTCCATGACAAAACCAAATTTAAACAATATCTATCCACAAATGCAGCTCTAAAGAAGTTCCTAGAAGGAAAATTCTAAAGCAGAGAAGATAACTACACCCAAGGAAACACAGGAAACAAAAAACTCCACTGCAGCTAAACCAAAAGACACACACAAACACACAACCACCACCTACACAAAAATAACAGGAAATAACAACATATGGTCATTAATATCTCTCAACATCAATGGACTCAACTCCCCAATAAAAAGACACAGGCTTACAGAATGGATCTGTGAACTAGATCCATCATATTGCTGCATACAAGAAACACACATCACTAACAAAGATAAACTCTACCTCAGTATAAAGGACTGGAAAAATATTTCCCAAAAAATGGTCCCAAGAAGCTAGGTGGAGTTGCCATCCTAATATCAAATAAAATAGACTTTCAAATAAAATTAATGAAAAAAAGATAGGAAAGGACACTACATACTCATCAATGGAAAAATTCATCAAGATGACATCTCAATACTAAATATCTATACCCCAAATACAAGAAATAACCCGGATTTCCCTTAACTGAAGAATGGATAAAACACTGTGTTACATATACACAATGGAATACTACTCAGCTTTCAGAAAGAAGGAAATCATGCAACTTGCTGCCAAATGGATGAAACTAGAAAAGCTCATCCTGAATGAGCTATCTTGACCCAGAAATATGCACAGGGCATGTATTCAATTATAACTGGATTTTAGCCATATAATAAAGGAGAACTATCCTACAACCAACAGACCAAAAAGAATGGGAACATGGACTTTGTTACCTGTTATAGGGACACTTTTCCCTATTGGAGCTACCATGTAGGCTCCAAGGGAAAGAGGAAGCTTTTAGTCCTCATATGACTGCTGAAGTGATCAGGGCTGAGATGTGGGGCACCCCACACTGCAGGAGTATGATAGGTTAGAGGGTGGGAGGTTGGGACTGAGAAGGGGGCTGTGATGGAGATGTAACTTGGAGAAATAAATAAATGTAAAAAAAATAAATCTTAAAAAATATACCCAGGGTATTCCTTCTTTCCCTTTTCTGTATCCTTCTTCCTCTCCTATGTAGGAATGCACGGACTTGAGAAAAATTGAGACATAGACATAGCACAGGAAGGACCAAGAAGAAGGGTCAGATTATTGAATATGCCCTTATACCTTTGTATATTGATACAAAATTAGTAGTATATTTGGCTAAAGTGGTATTGACCATTGTTTATTGTGCAAAAATAAGATTGTATTGGACTACGTCGGTATTGATATTTGTATATTGATACAAAATTAAGATTATAGTTGGCCACAATGGTATTGACCCTTGTATATGGACACAATATTAAGATTGTATCGGGCCACATAGGCATTGATCTTTGTATATTGATACAAAATTAAGAGTATATTTAGCCACATTTAAATAGATCTTTGTATATTGATACAAAATTAAAGGTAACGCTTCCTAATGGTATCGTACCTAGAGATACTTAAAAATGAAATGTGAAGCTCTGGCCTCTTGATACCAACTGTCTTAAACTGTTTAGGATAGTTAAGAAAAACAAACTCCTAGTCATGCAAGCATGTCACTTTGTTAGCTACTATGACAGTCTATCACAGACATTCTCTAAGCTACTCAGTAATCAAGTTGTTAAGAGACAAGCAATATTTGGTTATCTAAATACAAGAGATGGATAGGGCATCTTCAAAAACCCCAAGAGATATACAGAATATGGCATTCAAAGATGTTTTCTTAACTTAAGATTTTTTGATATCGAGACACGTCAGCTCCTGACAGCACCCCCTATTCTACTCCAAGTAGAAGATAAGCATCGAAGAATCTCCATTGTGAGATGGTTGAATTAGTTGCAAGCCTATCTCTTGGCATGTAAAACTCCTTGCTTCAACTGCAGACAGACTGCTGTCCAAAAAAGACAACTTGGTAACAGGGAAGTCGACAGCCTAGCTCTGCCAAAACAGGGTAGGTTAGTCCTTCATAATCCCTGCTCTACAATAAATGTCT
>CAJQZJ010031868.1:84570-102730 GCA_907164525.1 Lophiomys imhausi
GGACAGGAAGGGGGAATAGGGAAGGGTTTGTGACTGAGATGTAACTTGAAGAAAAAAAATAAAGTACTTATATAAAAAAAAATCAAAGTCGAAGAATCTCCAATTGGAGATGGTTGAATTAGTGGCAAGCAGCGTATCTCTTGGCAAGAAAAACCCCTTCCTTCATGCTGTCGAAACAGGATAAATCTTGGAAGAGGTAAGTCGACAGCCTAGCTCTGCCAAGACGGTAGGCAAGTCCTTCATAATTCCTGCTTTATTATCAGTGTCTATCAGAGAAACGGGGTCAAATGGCTGAAGATTGATGCTGTAATGTATGGAGAGAAATTGGGAACTGCCAGGCGGCCACTGGTATGTCATTTCTTAATTTTGGAAGCTGCTGGCCCTGCACTTCCTGTATAATCAGATATATTTATCCCTCTCAGGTCTCTGAGGTGGTTGAAGACTGGATAGCTAGTCTCACAGTAAATTTTGAGTTGTTTAGGAATTAAGAGGGTGTTGTGGATCTAAGAAGATGTTTTTAAAATTGTGATGCAAGTTAGGATAGAAGCTGAGTTAGATATAGAACTTTAAACTCATGGAGATGGTTAGATAGTAGAATGTTAAAGTCAGGTTCCAAATATGTTTGGAGTGGACACTGGAATGTATGCTAAGCCATATAACTCTCATAATTGTAGCCTAATTATTTCTGTTGTTTTGTATTGTATTTATTGTTATAAGAGAAAGAGCCATTTGTTGGACTGAAAGGGGGAGCTGTTGGGGGGAAAAAGATATACCTTAAACTAAAAAAAAAGGAAGTGGATGTGGAATTGAGGGGGAAGAGGGTGGGAGGGTGGGACTGGAGGTGGAGTAGAGAGGGGATTGCGATGGAGATGTAACTTGAAGAAATAAAATATAAATTAAAAAAAAAAGAAAACTCCAAAGCAAAAATGAAAGGTCTTGAGAAAGTCATGATATAGTGACAAAAGCACTGCAAAGCTTAGAAATAAAATGGTGACACACAAAATGAATGACGACAAGTAGAACACACCCCAAACAGTGTCTCTCCAGTAGAGCTAAAGGAAACAGACATCTTATTCAACAAGTAAACCATGTGGCCCTTATTCAAGCAAATTATAAGCCACAGGACAAGTTTACAACTCCTATAGCCTTAAATCAAACCTTGGGTTTTGATGGGACAGTGATTTCTCAGGCTGAAGGACCAGCAGTGATGAGGAATTCTAACTTGTCATATTATATGGCTTGCAGGGCAATGACCATACACAGTCTTGATAGAGAATCTGTTGTTTGATGTTGAGCTACTTTTGTGCTACAGGAACAAAAAATGGCCATAACTCATGGAATTTGACTTTATTCTACCTCACCTCCAAGATGAGAAACATCCATGAGAAGCAATAACAGAGTGGGTGAGCTGGATACTAACAAGCTGAAAGGTTCGGTTCAGGCAGTTACCTACACAGGGAATGGTAATCTTTCCTTGGTGACTGTAAGATCTCATCAATTAATATTAACCCTACCGTCAGACTGCACTAAGCCTGAGGTCAATGAGTGGGTCATTCTTTGTAGCCGCCATCTCCCATTAACTACCACAGAGTCCAAGAACTAAAGAACTGAAGCTTTATCGATATTTGCAACTATATCATTTTAATAGGTTCATCAATACTTCAGGAAGTGGGAATTATGAAGACCAGCCTTTCACTCATTCGAATCTCAGTGCTGTGGTTGTTTCTCATCTTCCTCCAGCTAGAACCTTAGCCACTTCAGGGAGGTATAATCTCCGGAGTCTTGGAAATGTGAGATAGTCTATCACAAAAAAGCAAGGCTAAGCATGACCACAAAGGCCCTTGCTATACAAAGGGAAACTGCTAAAGTGAACAAACTCTGATGGAAATAAACTCTGATTTAACAAAGGATCATCGGTGGACATCAGGTTCTCACCCAATACGGTATCAATGCTAACAGAAGCCACAGGAACGTCAAATATCCACAACTCTAACTGACCCTTCAAGTACTTCTCTCAGTTACTTTTCTGTTGCTGTGAAGAGACATGAAGGAAGCTGAGAGACACTTGAAGAAATGCTTATCATCCTTAGTCATCAGGGAAATGCAATGCAAAATGACTCTAAGATTCCATCTCATACCCTTCAGAATGACTAAGATCAAAAACCCAAGTGAGGCGGGGAGGCAAGTGGCGGTGACTTAGTAGGACACATTTCAATCATCAGGAAGACAGATTGGACAACAGAAGAGATATATTCCTGCTGAAGGGCAGCTTGTGAGGCACAAGTCTTTCTGGGCTTCCCTTGCAAAACTAGGGACAACAAAGAACTCAGTACTGGAAATATAGATGCTGGAGAATCTGAGTCACAAGTCACGGTCATGGAGCACTTCCTGCCTGGAGTCTGCACTGCGTCCATACCGGATCCTTTCTGGACTAAAGCTGGTGGTTTCAACCTTCAAACATAGAACCTCCCGAGTCTGCAGCACCTGTGCAGGGGTTAGGCTTGAACACCCAGGAGCATACCAGCTGAGCTACTACATGGTAAGGCCGAGGTACTCTCCCTAGGATATTCAGTATGGCAGCGTCTGCCTGACAGGTAACAGTGGGATCTGGTTGGCAGGTGCTGATCTTCTTGGTGCTCAAGCACACTGTAGGCAGGATACAAACACAATTTGGAGACCTCCTCCCCCTCTGACTACAGGGACTCTGCTGGAGGTCCCTTCCAAGCAAGCTGCTTTGGAGCATTGCTATATAGGCAGGGAATCACTGAATGATCCTCATATTAGATCTCCCGGCTCCACCCCCTCTGCTTGGCTGCTAAGATGCCCCCCCCCTGCTGTGCAGCAGGGCACAAAAGCAGCAACAGAATTGGTTCATAGAGCAGTGAAAAGGTCCTGGACCTAGACTAGGACGTGCTATCCAAGGGGGTGGACAGCACCTGACCACAGAGCCTCTTACTGAGAGGCACCCTCCACCCCCTCCTTCCCCCTCCCAACCTAAGTACTGGAGACACTTTGTGAGCTCACTGCCCACACCCACTTTGGGAGGGATCTCAGTCTATTGCCTCAGGTCTGGAGCTGTAAAGCAGTTCTGAACTATTGCTTGCAGCCTGAGCAGGTGGATTGCTCTGACTCAAAGAACTTCGGACTGAGAGGCACAGGGTGATCATGAATCCTACCCCCTGCACCCCAGAGAAAAGTGTGGAAGGACCAAAACCACAGTCTTGATACCCTTGCTACAGGGGAACTGCCAGAAGCCACATAAGTGTAGGCTAGCTACACTGAAGCACAGTAATTCTGGTGGGGAAAAGGCAGCTGAATATCTCCAATTCCAAACACAGGGTGAACAGGGTGTGAATTCCACATCAGATCTCCTGACTGCACCTGTCTTGCCCACCAGCTTAATGTCCCAGCTATAACACAGAAAGCCCTGACTCAGGAGCAGTGAAACAAACCGGACCATTGCTTATTGCATTGGTGATATGGGCTGTACCAACACACAGGGCTTCTGGCTATAAGACACATTGAACCTGAGCTGCCCCTGAGAGCAGCTTGGGAAGACCACGATCACGGTCTCAAACACATAAGCTGCAGGGAAACTACAGCTCCAGCCAACAGTCTGTGGCCTGACAACCGCCATCGTCATCACCACAATGACCAGTTGGATCTCAGGAACAAGCAGGCAGGAAAAAAAAATCCCACCACAACCTCTGACCTGAGTTCCCAATTGGGACAAAACAGGAAGGGGTGAGCTCTGGGAGACACACTGAGAACCAACCTCCACTCAAGGCCCCATATAGCCAGGGAGAGCTACAGATCACCAAGCTATACAGCTTCTACACCAAAGCACCCTTCTTGGCACTAAGCCCAGAAGGAACCAGGAACAAACACCTAAGTACAACCAGATAGCTAAAGGTCACTGAAAGAACAGATCTGACAAAAGGCAAGGAAATATGACTCCAACAAAATGCAGCTATGCTAGTACAGCAAACCCTGACCACTCCACCACAGCTGAAAAACATGAAAATGATGACAAATCTATACTGTGGAAAGTGAAGAAATCCTTACAAGAATAAATGAAATAGCTGAAGGAATAAAAAAATTCCTTAATTTTACAAACTAAAGCAATGGAGAATACCCTCAGAGATCTCTAAGCCAAAGTGGCTCAACAGGATTGGAAAATACACAAGGCAACAAGCAAACTGGAGCAGGAAACATCAAAAACAAATAAAATTGTTCAAGACTTGAAATTGGAAGTGGAAGCAATAAAGAAAACACAAACTGAGGTAATCCTGGAGGTGGAAAATCAAAGGAAGGGTACAGGAACTGCAGAAATGAGTATCAAAAATAGGATACAAGAGATGGAAGAAAGAATCCCAGTCATGGAAAATTCAATTGAAGAAATAAGTACAACCACAGAAAATGAGAAATCTAAAAAATTTCCCACCCATAACATCCAAAAAGTCAAGGGCTCAATGAAAAGACAGAACCTAAGAATTATTGGCATAGAAGAAAGAGAAGACTCCCGAGTTCAAGGTCCAGGAAAAGTCTTCAATAAAATCATAGAAGAAAACTTCCCAAACTTAAAGAAAGAGATGCCAATAAAATTGCAACAGGCACACAGAACACCAAACAGAATATACAGGAAAAGAAATTCTTCATGCCACACAATAATTGAAACTCCAAATGTACAGAACAAACAAAGAATATTAAAAGCTGTAAGAGAAAAAGGTCAAGTAACGTATAATGGCACACCCATCAGAATTATACCTGACTTCTCCTCAGAAACTTTAAAAGCTAGAAGGGCCTGGATAGATGTCCTACAAGCCCTGAGAGAATATAGGTGCCCAGCCAGACTACTATACCCAGCAAAACTTTCTATCAACATAGATGGCGAAAACAAGATAGTCCATGACAAAAACAAACATAAACAGTATCTACCCACAAATCCAGCCCTGCAGAAGATCCTAGAAGGAAAATTCCATCCCAGAGAAGATAACTACACCCAAGAAAACAGAGAAAGCAAAACTCTCCACTGCAACTAAACCAAAAGAAACACACAACCACCACCTACATCAAAATAACAGGAAATAACAACCTCTGGTCATTAATATCCATCAACATCAATGGACTCAACTCCCCAGTAAAAAGACACAGGCTCACAGACTTGATCCATAAACAAGACCCAACATTTTGCTGCATACAAGAAATGCATCTCACTAACAAAGATTGACAGCACCTCAGAGTAAAGGGCTGGAAAAGGTTTTCCAAGCAAATGGGCCCAGGAAGCAAGCTGGAGTAGCCATCCTAATAGCAAATAAAATAGACCTTCAACTGAAGTTAATAAAAAATAATAAGGAAGGGCACTACATACTTGTTAAAGGAAAAATTCATCAAGACGACACCTCAATACTGAATATCTATGCCCCAAATATAAGGGTACCCACGTTTGTAAAAGAAACTCTTCTAAAGCTTAAAACTCATATTGATCCCCACATATTAATAGTGGGAGACTTCAACACCCCACTCACAACAAAGGACAGGTCATTGAGAAAGAAACTAAACAGAGAAATAATAAGCCTAACAGAAGTCAGGAACCAAATGGACCTAACAGATATCTACAAAACATTTCACCCAAACACAAAAGAATGCACCTTCTTCTCAGCACCACATGGAACCTCCTCCAAAATTGACCATATAGTTGGTCACAAAGCAAGCCTCAACAGATACAAGAAAATTGAAATAACCCCTTGCATCTTATCAGACCACCATGGAATAAAACTGGACTTCAACAACAACAGAAGTAATACAAAGCCTACACATTCATGGAAACTGAACAACTCTCTACTGAATGACGACTGGGTCAGGGAAGAAATAAAGAAGGAAATCAAACACTTCTTAAAATCTAATGAAAATGAAGGCACAACATACCCAAACCTATGGGACACAATGAAAACAGTGCTACGAGGAAAGTTCATAGCACTAAGTGCCTTCAAAAAGAAAATCATGACACCTCATATTAGCGAATTAACAACAGAACTGGAAGATCTGGAAAAAAAAGAAGCAATCACTCCCAAGAGGAGCAGAAGGCATGAAATCATCAAACAAAGGGCTGAAATCAACAACTTAGAAAGAAAAAGAACAATACAAAGAATTAATGAAAGCAAGAGTTGGTTCTTTGAGAAAATCAACAAGATAGACAAACCCTGAGCCAAATTAACTAAAAGGCAGAGGGAAAAAACCCAAATCAACAAAATCAGAAATGAAAAGGGAGAAATACCAACAGATATCAAGGAAATCCAGAGAATATTTAGGTCCTACTTTAAAAATCTATACTCCACCAAATTTGGAAATCTAAGTGAAATGGACAATTTTCTTGATAGATTCTACCTGCCAACATTAAATCAAGATCAAGTTAACTGACTAAACAGCCCTATAACCCCTTAGGAAATAGAAACAGTCATTAAAAGTCTCCCCCCCCAAAAAAAAGCCCAGGACCAGATGGTCTCAGCACAGAATTCTACCAGACCTTTAAAGAAGAGCTAATACCAATATATTTCAAATTCTTCCACAAAATAGAAACAGAAGGAACGCTGTCAAACTCATTCTATGAGGCCACCATCACCCTGATTCCTAAACCACACAAAGACCCAACAAAGAAAGAGAACTTCAGACCAGTCTCCCTCATGAACATAGATGCAAAAATACTTAATAAAATACTGGCAAACTGAATCCAAGAACACATCAGAAGTATCATACACAACAATCAAGTAGGCTTCATCCCAGGAATGCAGGGATGGTTCAACATATGAAAATCTATCAACATAATTCGCCACATAAACAAGCTGAAAGAAGAAAAAACAAAACAAACAAACAAACAAACAAACAAAAAAACAAATGATCATCTCGCTAGATGCTGAAAAAGCATTTGACAAAATCCAACACCCCTTCATGCTAAAAGTCCTGGAGAGAATGGGCATACAAGGACCATACCTAGAAATAATAGAGGCGATATACAGCAAGTAAGTAGCTAACATCAAATTAAATGGAGAGAAACTTGAAGCATTTCCTTAAACCCAGGGAAAAGGCAAGGATGCCCACTATTGCCATATCTCTTCAACATAGTACTTGAAATTCTTGCTAGAGCAATAAGACAACTAATGGAGATCAAGGGGATACAAATTGGTAAAAAAGCAGTCAAATTATCCCCATTTGCAGACAATATGATGGTATACATAAGTGACCCCAAACATTCCACCAGAGAACTCTTACAGCTGATAAACACCTTCAGAAAGGTGGCTGGATACAAAATTAATTTTAAAAAATCAGAAGCCCTTTTTTATAAAAAAAATTAATGGGCTGAGAAAGAAGTTAGGGAAACAACATCCTTCACAATAGCCACAAACAATATAAAATACCTGGGGGTAACTCTAACCAAGCAAGTGAGAGACATGTATGACAAGAACTTCAAGTCCTTGAAGAAAGAAATTGAACAGGCCATCAGAACATGGAAAGATCTCCCATGCTCATGCATAGGTAGGATCAACATAATAAAAATGGCCATCCTACCAAAATATACAGATTCAATGCAATTCCTATCACAATACCAACACAATTCTTTATAGACCTGGAAAAAGCAATTCTCGACTTCATATGGAATAATAAAAAACCCAGAATAGCTAAATCAATCCTGTACAATAAATAACATTCGGAAGCATCACTCTCCCAGATTTCAAGCTGTAGTATAGAGCAATAGTAATAAAAACAGCATGGTACTGGTATAGAAACAGACCCGTGGATCAATGGAATAGAATTGAAGACCCAGAAATGAACTCACATACCTATGGTCACTTAATTTTTGACAAAGAAGCCAAAATGATACAATGGAAAAAGGACAGCATCTTTAACACATGGTGCTAGTCTAATTGGATGGCGACATGTGAAAGAATGAAATTAGACCCATACTTATCACCTTGTACAAAACTTAAGTCCAACTGGATCAAAGACCTTAACATAGGGCCTGACACACTAAATCTATTAGAAGACAATGTGGAGAAAACCCTGGAACTCATCAGCACAGGTGACAACTTCCTGAACAGAACACCATCAGCTCAGGATCTAAGACCAAAATCAATAAATGGGATCTCATGAAACTGAAAAGTTTCTGTAAGGCAAAAGTCACTGTCATTCAAACACAATGGCAACCCACAGATTGGGAAAAAGATCTTCACCAACCCCACATCTGAGAGAGGGCTAATATCCAAAACTTACAAAGATCTCAAGAAATTAAATGCCAAGAAACCAAGTAATCCAATAAAAAAATGGGGAACAGAGCTGAAGAGAATTCACAAAGGAGGAATCCCTAATGGCTGAGAGACACTTGAAGAAATGCTCAACATCCTTAATCATTAGAGAAATGCAACTCACGATGACTCTGAGATTCCGTCTCACACCTGTCAGAATAGCTAAGATCAAAAACACAAATGACAGCACATGCTGGCGAGGTTGTGGAGAAAGCGGAACATTCCTCCATTGCTGGTGGGAATGCAAGCTTGTACAACCACTATGGAAATCAGTCTGGCGATAGCTTAGAAAACTTGGAATAGTTCTACCTCAAGACCCAGCCCTACCACTTCTGGGTATACATCCAAATGATTCCTCACCAAACCACAAGGACGATTTCTCATCTATGTTCATAGAAGCCTTATTTATAATAGCCAGAAACTGGAAACAACCCAGATGTTCCTCAACTGATTCCATCCACACAATGGAATACTACTCAGCCATCAGAAACAACAAAATCATGCAATTTGCAGCCAAATGGATGGAACTAGAGAAGCTCATCCTGAGTGAACTAACTCAAACTCAGAAGGATGCACATGGCATCTATTCACTTATAATTGGATTTTAGTCATATAGTACATGATAACTATACTACCACCAATGCAAAAAAGGGAACAAAACATAGTCTTTGTTACCTGTCAATGAGACACTTTTCTCTAGTGGTGCTGCCTTATATGAGATCCCAGTGTATGAGGAGGCTCTCGGCCCTCATATGGCTGCTGATCTAGGGTGGGGGACTGATCTAGGCGTGAGGACACTCTACTCCAGAGGAGTGGGAATGGAAAGGATGGGGGTAGAGGGTGGGAGGGCGGGAGTGGGAGGGGTGGAAAGAGGGTACTATGATGGATATGTAACCTGAAGTAATAAATAAACATTACAAAAAATAAAACCTCAAGTGATAGCACATGCTGGAGAGAATGTGGAGATAGGGGCACATTCCTCCATTGGTGGTGGGAGTATAAACCTGTATAACCACTATGGAAAATCAATATGGCAAAACCTCAGAAAACTGGGAATAGTTTTACCTCAAGACCCAGCCATACCACTCCTGATCTTACATCTAAAAGATTATTCACAAAATCATAAGGACATAGGCTCAACTATATTCATAGAAGCTTTATTTGTAATAGCTAGCACTGGAAACAACCCAGATGTCCTTCAACCAAAGCATGAATAAAACAAAACAAAACAAACAAACAAACAAAAATATCTGTGGTATGTTTACCCAATGGAATGGGATACTACTCAGCTATCAGAAACAAGGAAATCATGTACTTTGCTGCCAAATGGATGGAACTAGAAAAGCTCCTCCTGAGTAAGCTAACCCAGACCCAGAAAGATGCACATGGCATCTATTCACTTTGAGGAGGAGGAGGGGGGCTATGATAATGATGTAACTTGAATAAATAAATACACATTAAAAGAAAGAAAGAAACAAACAAAAAGGCATTTAATTTGATGCTCACATTTCCAAAGGATAGTCCATAGTCCATGATCATAATGCTAGGAAGTATGGCAGCAGGCCAGCAAACATGGCACTGGAGCAATAGATGGAAGCTTACATCTGATCTGTGATCACAAAACAGAGAGAGCTAACTGAAATGCTATTGTTTTTTTAACAAAATCTCAAAATTCAATTTTGTCAGTGGGGACACAGGAGCCAGATGCAGAAGTGAAAGACTGCTAGTGGAGAGGCAGAGAAAGCACCCAGCTGACCTTCTTCCTCAGCCAACATCCCAAAAGGGGAAAAAAAAGTTTTCCTCTATGCTGTCTCAAAAACCCTCAAACTGAATGTCTTTACCTTCTATTTCCTGTGCCTCTCTCTGTCTGTCTTTTTTACTTCCTCTTACACTGTATGTTTTTTCCCAATGTTTATCTCCTGCCAACTGGTTTCTTGCTCTGCCTCTTGACCTGTGGTTGATTTTATTTAATTCAGGCAGAAAGCTCTTGGATTAAAGGTTCATGCTAGAGCTGTGCCACACCACAACTAGAAATAGGTTTTTTCAGTAAACAACACACTCTTGGGGTTCGCAGGATGATCAAATGTCATGCAACAGAATGCCATTAGCTTTTGAGCCCTCCCTCAGTGACATATCTCCACCAACAAGGCCACACCTCCTAATTCTTCCCAAACAGTTCTATTAACTGGGACAAAACACTCAAACATATGAGCCCAAGGAGGGCATTCTTACTCAAAGAGCTACTATTACATTTAACATGGAAATTACCTTAAAATCTACAATTCCTATATAGCCAAGCTATAAATTTTCTGGGCATATATACAAAAGCCCTAAGTCAACATACCACAGAGAAAACTCTACTTACATGCGTATTGCTGTAGTACTCACAATCACTGAAGAAATGGGAAGTCCATCTACTGATGACAAGGTAAAGAAAATGTGACAAATACACATAATAGAACTTGATTCAGATGTGAAGAAAGAAAATATAATCATGACACTTGCAGGAAAGTGGATGGAACTGGAGATCATTATGTTAAGAGAGACAAACCACACTCAGAAAAAAAATTCTGTGTTTTCTTTCATACTGTGTCTAGGTTAAGTGTGTGTGTGTGTGTGTGTGTGTGTGTGTGTGTGTGTGCGCGCGCACGCGTGTGGTGGAGAAAGAAAGGGGGACAATAAAAGAAGAAAAGTTCTTAAAGGAGAACAGGAGAAAAAAATAAAAAATAATGGGATACATATGAAATGCCATCAGAGGATTCTTTGAGGGAGGAGGATAGGGGACAAGCAACAGGAAACAGGAGATTGGAAGAGGAGAAGGGAAGGGGATGAATAAGAACAAAGCAAAATCACATATGTGTATGAAAATATCACAAATATCCATCACTCCATGTGTTAACTTAAAATGAAAATTTAAAATTAAAAGGAAAATGGGTTTTCAAACTGAAACATAGTTGATTTTGCTATTGTGGAAGTTCTAAAGGATTCAGTGAGATGAAGAAAGGAAATGTGATTTGGTGCTAACACGTAGAGGACCATGATGCCAGCGTTTGATGTTTATAGTTTAGTCTATGTTCTGTCTCAGGAACTTTTGCTTAATTGACACTGTAATAGCCTGAGTGAGTCTTGACTTCTCATTGTCCATAGTCTTAAGCAGTTTCCCCCCCTATAGTGATATTGACTGTGGCACTTCCTAACCAACTTTGGCTAATGAAACCATGACATGAGCAGAAGCGTAGTATTCTCTGAAGTACCTAGCTTCATTCCCCTGGGAAGCTGTTGCCTCCCTGAAAGAAATATGGAAACATCAGGTGGAAGGGCACACCCACCCCCCTGCTGGAGATCTAGTCAAGAAAGGTATCTTGGGTCATTCATCTGCTAGTCAATCTGCTGTGAGTTGTCCCAGGTGTGATCATCCAGGGAAATGCCCAAATCAGTCTAACCCAAACTGCAAGATCAGGAGCCACCCACTTGTTATCCTAACACACTGAGTTTTGTAGTATTTTAGCAAAAAACAAAAGATACCTGATCCACAAATATACAAACTCTTTGAGGACAGGGCTTGACACCTTATGGTCAGTCTAGTTCTCTGTGGCAATGAGGGCAGAACTATGGCTACCTGGTGAACTAAGGAACATATATAGAGGGTCAGAGGCTGTCCATCGGGGAATGATTTACAGGAATCTTCTGGAAAGTCCCTTAATTATAGTTAGGGACCGCTGGGAGAAAAGCAAACATTACCACAAACAATAATGGTTGGCTAATTCAAAATTCCTCTCAGCTCTGGGCTCCCTCAGATGTTGTTGAGGTTCCAGCTTGCATATTACATCTCAATTTAAAAATGCATTTTCACTGAGAGGAAGTAGCATTAAAATGAGCAACTTTATGATCCATTTCATTGTGCTCCTTTGCAGTCTGGTTAACAATGCATTTTAATAAGAAAGAGGCTATGGATTTGCTGTCCACTCATGTAAATAAGACTCTGAACTCATCTTTATCCTTCACTATGATTACTTTTTATTTATTTTTGAAAGCTTCCTGAATTTCAGCTCATCATTCAATTGTTAGTCATATCTGCCCTATACGGAGCAGTTATTTTAATTTCCAGATTCTGAACAGCCATTCTTTCTGCAATTCATTCCACTGTGCCTTTTTCACTTTGGTTTTATTAAGTGTAATTTATGCCAGTTTTCCTGTACCTGCTAGAAATCACTTAACTGTGAGTTACTTGTCTTTCCTATCCTTGTTCCTTACTCTAACTCCCATTAGAGACAAATCTTTGGATATAGAGAAATCTGCATGATACATCTATGCTTTCTAATGAATTTATTATACACGAGTACCTGGTGGCTTCAGTGGCAAAAATACATTTCTAAAACCCCCAAAATGAATATCTTAAGCCAAATCAAACTGCCAATGTATGATAGGAATGTAAAGTAGTGAGAGACCACTTTATTCTATACTGTTTTTCAAAATAATAGGTGCCCAAAACAAGACAACATATGTCCAGAATGACACATTGCTAGTCTGGAACAGAATGGAGGAGAAGCATGAAAATGAATATGGATTGCATGGTGTAAAATCATGTGCTATGAAATAGTATCTCCCTTTTGGGTAATATTACAAATCCTGTTCTGGGTCGCCGGTTCTCAAATGCCTTTTACATCTTCCCCTCATAGCCATCATGAGTTATTCTGTCCTTCATTTGCCTTCACAATCCCTCCAACAGACACACAACCTAGCTTTCAGAATTCTAACAAATCTGAAAGTGAGAGTGATCTGATAAGGAATCTCCATACTCTCCAAAGTTCTGTGAATTTCTTTGGAGCAAAACTTTCTTAGATCACTCTGATTGTTTGGTTATCAGAAAGATTTTGAAACCAGAGAAGACAGCATATGAGACCAGTGTCTTACGAACTATAGGCTAGCTCCTTGTTAGGATTTATGGCTGAGTACAGTTAATTTTTATATGTATATGTATATATTTTTCTTAGTCTAAGCTAACTGGAGTCTTCATTAATCTCTTCTGACAAACTATCTGCCCTTTGTACATATAAATAGCAATATAAACATTGTATGGTGGTGAAAATGTGCTGCTCAAAATGGAACTCAGCTGCGAGAATTTCAATTAGTAGTATTGTTTATGGCTAACAGTGTTCTTAAGATAACTAGAGTCTCATTCTGTGGCCTTATGCTTCATCCCAAAATTCAGAATATGTATTTACTCCTTTTTAGACAAGGATATCTCATTGCAAAGAAAAGGAATCTGTAGAAAGTGGCTTTTTATTTCTGTTTTATTATATACTCTAATTTATTTTACTATACTTAAACCTCTAACACTTTCCAACCCTTGCTCCTTCCAACCCCCCAAACCCTAAATGGGAGAGAAAGAAAGTTAGAGGGAAAAGGGATGTAGTTCTCTTTGAGCTCTTTCTTGCTCTTTAGGGTTATCAGGTTCTTTGGAGGTATTACCAATCTCAATAGTCACGATATCCAGCAGTCCAACAACATAGCAATACCATACACAACAAAACAGGAAACACAGCATCAGGATGAACCAGCAGCAGTTCTGGGAAGCAGCAGCAGGGAGAGCAACAACTTCTTCCTTCTTTGGAGGCCCCCTAGTTCTCGGGGCTCTGACTTTTTCTACCCCTCTCTCAAGTCTTCAGAATTAAACTTTCTGTAGCTGGCTAAGCTATACCCCTGCTAGCACATGAGGCACTTACAGTTTACAGATGTGGATAAACTGAAGCAGTCCCCATCCCTGCACTTGGGATTAAAACAAAAACAATCTCATACCATAACTGTTTTATTTTTAAAGAAACAAAACTCTTAACACAGGATCTGATTTGCATCACTGTCACTTAAGAAACTGGCAAGGGCTGGCTTCTAAGTCACCAGAAGAGGTAACAACCCAAGAGCAGTAGAAAAGCACCAAGGCAATGTATATATTTTAAACAGTCCCATACTTACATGATTGTGACACAAGAGCAAAGACATCAAAACAATGTAGGTGCATTTTACACCAGGATACAAGATTATTACAGCTCTCAGTGCTTATGAGAGAAGCTGCTTTGAGAGTGGTTAATATGGAGAATAACCGCTGATCAAAATGCAGAGAATAAGTACCTCGAAGTGCTCAGCCATTAACAAAACATATATGCCATGGCCCTCTCCCTCAAGGCTCAGGGAACATCAGGTAAGGAGGGTAGAAGGAGTTTTAGAGACAATGGTTGGGGATACTGAAGAGGGAAAGCATATTCTGGACAAGACAGAACTGCTGTTCCCATTTACTCACAGCAGCTATGCTTCATGAGTCAATCAACACTCCATCATGGATAGGAGAGAGGCACACAAGTCAGCACACCATGTGGAGGGTATTTATGGTAATATCTGTTAGAGGAGAGGGAGTGTCAGTTGTCTTTAGGGATGTATGTAGCAGATGACCCCAGATCCATGAGGCAGCACTAATTGGACTAAGTGGGTTACAAAAAAACAAAAAACAAAAAACAAAACAAAAAAACAAACAAAGAAAAAGAGAAGAATCATGAATTAGTAGAGACATGCAGAACTGAAAAGCTCTTTCACAGCAAATGCTATCCTGGCTACCTGCTACTAATTTTTTTTTTAAATACTTTATTTTTTTTTCTTCAAGTTACATCTCAGTAACAAACCCCTCCCTATTCCCCCTTTCTATACCGCCCTTCCACCCTCTTCCCCCCAGAAGTTTCCCCTTTCAGTCCAACAGATGGTTCCTTCTCTTATAACAGTAAGTATTAACAAAACAATAGATATAAATATGCCACATTTATGAGAGATAAATGGCCCAGTATACCTTCCCAATGTCCAGTTTATACATATTTGGTCCCTGACTTTAACATTCTACTATCTAGCCAAGGTTTAAAGGTCTATATGTGACTCAACATTCATACTATCTTGCAACACACTTTTAAGAGTATCTTCTTAGATCTATAACACCCTCTTGATTCCTAAACAGTTCAAAATTTAACTATGAGACTCTAGCTGTCTATTCTTCAACCACCTCAGAGACCTGAGAGGGATAAATATATTTGCTTACATAGGAAGTACAGGGCCTGCAGCTTCCAAAACTAAGAAAGAACATACCAATGACTGCCTGGACAGTTCCCATTTTCTCTCCATACATTCCAGCATCAGTCTTCAGCCTTTGGGTCCTGTTTCTCTGACAGACTTTTGTTGTAGAGCAGGGATTATGAAGGACTTACCTACCCTGTCTTGGCAGAGTTAGGCTGTCGACTTCCCTGCTACCAAGTTTTGTCCTTTTTGGACAGCAGTCTGTCTGCAGTTGGTGCAAGGAGTTTTTTCATGCCAAGAGAAAGGCTTGACACTAATTCAACCATCGTACAGTGGAGGTTCTTCGATGCTTATCTTCTACTTGGAGTAGAATAGGGGGTGCTGTCAGGCGCTGATATGTCTCAATATCAAAAAAAATCTTGATTTAAGATAACATCTTTGAATGCCATATTCTGCAGATCTCTAGAGGTTTTTGAAGATGCCCTATCCATCTCTTGTATTTAGATAAGCAAATGTTGCTTGTCTCTTAGCAACTTGATTACTGGGTAGTTTAGAGAATATCTGTGATAGACTGTCATAGTAGCTAACAAAGTGACATGTTTGCATGACTAGGAGTTTGTTTTAACTATCATAGACCGTTTTAGACGGTTGGTATCAAGAGGTCAGAGCTTCACATTTTATTTTTAAGTATCTCTAGGTATGATACCATTGGGAAGCGTTACCTTTAAATTTGTGTCAATATACAAAGATCTATTCAATTGTGGTTAAATATAATCTTAATTATGTATCAATACACCAAGATCAATGCCTATGTAGCCCAATATAATCTTAATATTACGTCCATATACAAGGGTCAATACCATTGTGGCCAACTATAATCTTAATTTTGTATCAATATACAAAGATCAATACCGATGTAATCCAGTACAATCTTATGTTTGCACAATAAACAATGGTCAATACCACTTTAGCCAAATAAACTACTAATTTTGTATCAATATACAAAGGAATAAGGGCATATTCAATAATCTGCCCCTTCTTCTTGGACCTTCCTGTGCTATGTCTATATCTCATTTTTCTCAAGCCCATGCACTCCTACATAGGAGAGGAAGAAGGATACAGAAAAGGAAAAGTAGGAATTCCCTGGGGCTAACCTCCAAAACCCATTAAGACAGGACCATTTATCAGCTTGTAGTCTCTTCCCCTACAAAACAGAGTTTTCAGTTATCCTTCAAATAACCAAAAAGAAGGGCGGAGAAACACCCTCCCCACCCTCTGGGCATGGGACGTCGCTCTCTTAAAGTGACTTCCTGCTGATTTGGGTCGAAGTAGACCTGTTTGGGGCCCCAACCCAAATGGGAAAAGTGATTAAAAATGTTAGTACACTCCTTTTATGTTCAGTCCTTCTGTTCTCAGCTGTTTAGATGACCTAAGGGGTTTGTAGGCAGAAGCTGATCTTGCAGGCTTCACTGAGGTTCCGGCCGGGGCATTGTGTAGAGCTGAATGGTCCCAGCGACACTGGATTGCTGTGGTGGTTGCAGGCCACGATGGAGACAGCTATTGAGGAAGTCTGCCAGGCAGAATCAACTGGGTCACTCGTCCTCCTTGGTGCCTGATTCTGCTCTCTGCTGAGGATTCCGCTATCCAGCCGTCCCCGGGCTCCCCTAATGGATGCTTCGATTCTCCTGGAACAATAAGAACAGAGCCCTGCCCCAATCCCAACCCTAGGACAATTGCCCTCTTTTTTTTCTGGGGGGGTATGGGAGGGCTAGGTAGTACTTCTCCTGAAGCAAATTTGGCCTTCTGACAACATACAAAGCGTTATCTTTCAATCCGGGTTAAAGAAGAAATCATTCTGTCACCTTGGAGCTAAACCAGCTCTAATGTATATATTTTGAGATCCCAAAGGACAATCTGCCTGCATCGAGACTCCCTTTTGTAAGTAGCCTCCAAACCTAGGTCCCTCCAAATCCCATGTGTGTGTCTCTGAACTCTAATTATTGGGATCAGGAACCTGTGTTTCTCATCTGAAGGGATCAAAGATGTGTTCTACCACTCCTGGATCGAAGTCTTTCTCTATTTAGAGTTTGTCCTGCATCAGGCTGACCCTGAGCTCTGGGATCTGCCTGTTTCTGTCTCCAGTGTGCTGGGAGCTGGGACCAAGGGTGTACTCTTCTTGAATGGTGGGACCAAGAGTACGCACCCTCACCACCCCGCTCCGTATGACTCCAGAATACATAAGACCACCAACTCTACGGTGCGCCCCCCCTCCCCGTCTCCGCTGAAGTCAAAGGCATGGGCCAATACCACAATTCTCTTGTATTTTACCTTAGCTTCTCGTCTTCTCTACATCTGGAGGTCTGCAAAACCAGGCCGAATGGCTGTATCCTCTGTTCCATTCACAGTGTTTCAGCCCTGCCCCCTGCCTTTTTTTTTTTTTTTTTTTTTTTTTTTTAGTTAATAAATTTATTTGTTTGTTTCTTCAGGTTACATGCTTATCATATTGTCCTCTTTTCCCGCTTCACAGCCCCACCCTCCCATGCTCTACCCCCTGACTCTTCCTTCTTGTTCCTCTGGGGTGGAGTGTCCCTGCCTAACATTCTCTCACCACAGATCAGGAGTCATATGAGGGCCAAGAGCCTCTTAATTCACCGGGGGCCTATGAGGCAGTACTGCCAGTGAATGGTGTCTCATTGCTACTGGGGGAATACTAAAAAAAAGACCAACAAACACAAAAACCCACAAAAACAAAGAATATCAACAAAAAAAGAGAGGAAAAAGAGAAGGGAAAAGGAAAAAGAAAAAAG
>CAJQZJ010031868.1:102740-135746 GCA_907164525.1 Lophiomys imhausi
TTTTTTTTCCAATTCACCCAGCTTAGCTGTTAGTTCACTAATATGAGCTGTCACAATTTTCTTTTTGAAAGCACTTAGTGCTATGAACTTTCCTCGTAGCACAGCTTTCAATGTATCCCATAGGTTTGGGTATGTTGTGTCTTCATTGTCGTTGGATTTTAAGAAGTTTTTGATTTCCTTCCTTATTTCTTCCCTGACCCAGTGGTCATCCAGTAAGGAGCTGTTCAATTTCCATGTGTGTGTAGGCTTTCTGTTGATTCTTTTACTGTTGAAGACCAGCTTTATTCCGTGGTGATCTGATAAGATACAAGGTGTTATTTCAATTTTCCTGTATCTATTGAAACTATCTTTGTGACTAATTATGTGGTCGATTTTGGAGAAGGTTCCGTGGGGTGCTGAGAAAAAATGTGTATTCCTATGTGTTTGGGTGAAACGTTTTGTAGATATCTGTTAGGTCCATTTGTTTCATGATCTCTGTTAGACTCAATATTTCTCTGTTTGTCTTCTGTCTTGATGATCTGTCCTTTGTTGTGAGTGGGGTGTTGAAGTCTCCCACTACTAATGTGTTGTGATCGACGGGCGCTTTAAGTTTTAGAAGTGTTTCTTTTATGAAAGTAGGTGCCTTTGTATTTGGGGCATAGATGTTCAGTATTGAAATTTCCTCTTGATGAATATTCCCTTTAATGGGTATATAGTGCCCTTCTTTGTCTTTCTTAATTAACTTCAGTTGGAAGTCTGTTTTGTTTGATATTAGGATGGCTACTCCAGCTTGCTTCCTGGGTCCATTTGCTTGGAAAACCTTTTCCCAGCCCTTTACTCTGAGGCAGTGTCTATCTTTTGTAGTTAGATGTGTCTCTTGTATACAGCATAAGGAAAGAACTTGCTTGCGGATCCACTCTGTAAACCTATGTCTTTTTATTGGGGAGTTGAGTCCATTGATGTTGATGGATATTAGTGACCTGAGGTTGTTATTTCCCATTAGTTTGGTATAGGCAGTGGTCCTGTTCCTCTTTTGGTTTAGTTGCTGATGGGTTTTCTATTCCCTTTGTTTTCTTGGGTGGAGTTTTTTTTCTCTGGGTTGGGATTTTCCTTCTAGGATTTTCTGTAGGGCTGGGTTTGTGGGTAGATATTGTTTAAATTTGATTTTGTCATGGAATATCTTGTTTTCTCCATCTATGTTGATAGAGAGTTTTGCTGGGTAAAGTAGTCTGGCTGGGCATCTATGATCTCTTAGGACTTGTAGTATATCTGACCAGGCCCTTCTAGCTTTTAACGTTTCTGGGGAGAAGTCAGGTGTAATTCTGATGGGTCTGCCATTGTATGTGACTTGACCTTTTTCTCTTACAGCTTTTAATATTCTTTCTTTGTTCTGTACATTTGGGGTTTCAATTATTATGTGGCGAGAGGAGTTTCTTTTCTGGTCTAAACTGTTTGGTGTTCTGTAAGCCTCTTGGATTTTTATTGGCATCTCTTTTTTCAGGTTTGGGAAGTTTTCCTCTATGATTTTGTTGAAGATATTTCCTGGACCTTGGAGTCGGGAGTCTTCTCTTTCCTCTATACCTATAATTCTTTGGTTCCATCTTTTCATTGAGTCCTTGATTTCTTGGATGTTTTGGGTGAGAGATTTTTTAGCCTTCTCATTTTCTTTGGATGTTGTACTGATTTCTTCCACTGAATCTTCCATGCCTGTGATCCTGTCTTCCATCTCTTGCATCCTATTGTCGATACTCACATCCATAGTTCCTGTTCTCTTCCCTTGGTTCTCCACTTCCTCTTTTAACTCTGACTGTGTTTTCTTTATTGTTTCTATTTCTATTTTCATGTCTTGTATGGTTTTGTTCGTTTTGTACATTTCCTTCTCCAGCTTGCTTGTTTTTGTATGAAAATCTTCCATGGCTTTTTCCTTTTCCTGTTCAAGCTCTGTCACCTTGGCTTGGAGCTCTTTAATGGTGTTGTTCCTTGTTTTGATTTGTAGAATTGTGGCTTCTTTGAATTCCTTCATAGATTTAAGTTCTTCTTTCAGGGACTCTATCACTTTCCATAATGCAGAATTGTCAATGTTTTCATGTGTTTCTGTTGGTGTGTGGTCATCCGAATTGGATGAGGTAGGATGGTTCTGCTTTGTTGGAGTCATAATTCCTTGATTTCTATTTTTTTTTTTTGACCTTTCGCCATTGGATGCATTTAGCTGTCTGTTTTCTGTACTTGGAACCACAGTGGATGATTTGGTGCAGGGGATGAGTTACTTGGCTATCTGTCGTTGCTTACAGGGGGATTTCAAGGTCACTGTGGTTTTAATTGCCAGAGGCACTGTGAGCTGATGTAGCCTATTCCCAGGTTGTGAGTAATGGACCAGGATTGTTTCACTGCTCCCAATTCAGACTTCCCTATGTTGCACTCTGATTTATCAGCCTGTAATGGTTCTGATGGTATGGGCCTGTTTGCCCAGGCACAGATTCTGTGGGCTTTGATTGTCACCACGGAGGCTGACAGGGTCTGGCTCCACACCTAATATGTCTGGATTTTCCAGAGTACAGCTATGGTCCAGATTTCTGGTTTCTCTCTAGGCTTCTCGCCACAGGGCTTGACTCTGTGCCTGATTCCCTTCCTGTATGCACTGCCATGGGTCCCATGGGTACCCCAAGCCCCGGATCCTCCGGCTGCCTGAGTGTACCTCTCATCCCAGCAGCTCAGCCGTGGGTGCACGGATCCCTGGCCCCACCCACGCCTGTCTCCCCAGATGACCTGCCGTGGACTCACGGGGATTTGGCCCTTCCAGCCGTGCTCCATCCCCAGCTGCGCTACTGTAAGTGCGCGGGATTCGGCCCCTCCCGCCTGCTTTTGTGTTCCAAGCTTCCCGCGCTCTCTCGGAACCTTCCGCCCTCCACTTCGAGTGGCTGCCGACCACCCGCTGAGCCTCCTGTTTGTTCCTTGCTAAGCCTTCCACTATCTTGCAAAGTTTTTTAAGTGGGTATAAGTTCAGCCTGATGTGTAGGGAGCCCAATAGGACAGCGATCTATGGCCAAGTGGACCCTGATTCTGCCTGCTGTAAGTTGGGATCGATCTTACCAGGCACCTCTCCAAATGGGAGTTCCCGAATCCCGGGTTTAGTGGCTTCCCTGTCTGTGAGAGATGGGTGAGAGCCTTGCCCTGGGACTTTTAACAGTCCCTTGGGAGCTGTGAGTGTTACCGGGGTGGGGGGGGTGTCTAGCCCCTCCGGTTTTTGCACAGTGCCCAATAACTCTGTGTTTTTTATGGCTCTTTTTTCCCCGCATTCAAAATGCATCAGTGTAGGTCGCCGCCATCTTGGCCTGCCCTAAATTTTTAAATAGTGATTAAACACTTTGATTTCAGTACTATTTATAAAGGCTATTGTTTATCATTGTGTGTACTCTGCTACTTGCCATTTCTTAGGCAATGTGAAGTACAAAACCATTTTCCAGGAGTTTGGTACCATGAAAATCATTAGGTGTGTGAAATTTTGGATTTTTCCTGGAATTTCTTCAATATTTTGTCTGGGCCAGTAGGCAACTGGGAGCTAAAAGGAACACTTTGGTGAAATGGTCTCATCCTGGTTCTGAATAAATTTCTTTTTTCTTTATAATTTTTAAATCTTAATTTTATGTATCTTTTTAGGTCACTATTCCTTTTAGATAGAGACAAAACTTAAAGAACTAAAAAGTGTGGAAAGGGAGAAAGTAGCCCTGAACACAGACTACTAAATAGTCCATACATTAAGAAATTCCAGAGAAGCTTTCAGTGTTGAAATATGAGCATGTCTCTGCTTCTGACCTAGCCCCATCCCCTTGCTTTGTTAAATGTGCTACAATAAATTACCAGCAATAAACTTCAGAGAGAAGATAACTTGGAAGAGAGGTCTAATAATCCTTAGGATTGTCATTGATAACAAATCAATGCATTCCTTTCCCATTCAGAAAACTGAATCTATGGACAGAGTGGAATGTGATCTGTGGTACACTTCCCAGAAGGCTGAAGTCACCTGCCAAAGGAAATAGCCCCTCCATCAGCATCACATCTAATTCTATGCTGTCTGTTTTATTTATGTCGGACAACTAAGATTGCTGTGTGTGTTTAGTCTCACCAGATATGGAACTTTGAACACTAACCCTTCTGCCTTGGAAATAAAGGTAGATGTTTATAACAGCACGATGGACAAGGTCACAGCACCATCTGTCCTCGCCCCAGGAGCATGGCCTTCTCCTGACAGAAAAAAATGAAGCACAACACAGAGAAAAACAGTGCACTACTTTCAATAATAGTGGTTAGGCAAAATGACTTGGTAACAATAATTGCTTCCACTGTCTTGGTTACTCAGATACTGTTGGAGTCTAACACATTTTAGGATTGGAATATTCTCAGTAAACACGGTATTGGAGTGATGAAAAAGGGGTATTGGACTACAGAATAAAATGAAGCTGTCATTTAGAGTGAGTGAGGAGGAAATTCAGCATGGGGGGAAAGGTTATATTATAGGAGTCTAGAAAGGCAGTCCAACAAGGGGTCATCTGTTTTTTTCTGAAAGCCATTCATTATCTAAGCTTTCTATCCCACAGGAACAGACCATATAAATCTATTATTGCCTTATTTCAAATTTATCAAGAAAATTTGACGACCACACCTTTAATTACTGTGAGCACAATTTACAAAATGCTAGTAGATTATCTACAGCTTTGAGGAAATCTTAGCCACTAAAGTATGCAGTAATTAATTTCATTTGTACAGTTAGGGAATGTATCCCAACATCATCTGCATCCTCCATTGAATTATAAATAAGTCCTTTTGAATAAGCAGAGAACTGTCCACTCATACTATACCCCCCCTCAAACATACACACAATTCTCTGTTTGGGTTTCTAACCCAGAGACAGGAGACTTTTTCACAGCTGCAATTCCCATTTTGCTTAGATTAGAAATTAGTATTTCATCACCCATTGTCCAGAACAGCTGCTCTGATTTTTCATAACAGCTTAATGGTTCTCATTAGCCATAAATATAAAATGAGGAGACTGGATTCATGGGCTGGATCTCCACCCCTCACTCAGCACATAGTGTTCTGCAAGTTACCTGACATCTGAGTCACTATTCACTTAGAGCAAAAGGGTTTGAAGGACAGATGAGCTAATGGAGTGGGTTTGTTCTGGTAGTGCTAAGAAGGTAATGAAGAACAGAAACCACAGCTGTTGAGGTATTCAAAGCCTATGTACCTGGAGACCTGAAAGAAGATTTAGAGGAGATCATGACTATTCCAGGTCCAGTATTGCTCCAATTTAAGGAAAAGAGATGGGGTGTGATGGTGTTTGGTGAGCCATGGTTGGGGGAGTGGGCCATTGTTGGGGTGCCACTTGCTAATGAGAAGGCAGTTTGCTTATTCATTCTTCCTTGCACCACGTCTGTGAGAACATTTATTGTTACTACTAACTAGTATTGATCTCCTAAATTCTTATGTCACCCTCCAAATTGTGGCCCTATTAATATCCCAGGACCAAAACAAACAAACAAGCAAGCAAAACACAAAATAAAAAAAAACAAACAAAAAACGAGGAAGATGGGTGAATATTCCATAAAGGAAGGAGGAAGTAGTCCATGAGATCTGAACTTCTAAGAACAATGAGCTATTTTTCTACTTTAAATTTTTTTTCATAGTTTATAAGTACCCTCCCCATTTCACAGAATAGCTTAGGAGAGCTGTGATCACATTTACCACATTTTCATTTCCAGTCCCCTCCCTCCACCAAGGTTGAATTGCACCTTCCCACGCTCCAATGTTTTCTGCACATTGACTTTGTGACTTGAATAATGAATGATGCATGATTGCATGATTTAAGATGACAATTATTCTTTGAGTGCAAATCTCAGGAATAAGGGTGATAATTATACACAAGGAAAGCTACAGCAGAATACACAGGTAGAATGATGTTTCTTTCATGCCATTTTCCTTCTCTCTGTTTCTTTGTTGCTGTATTTTATTTTATATTTTCAGAATCTCAACTCCTTTGCTTCATTGCTAACCTTTAAGAACCATACAAAGGCATAAATTCTGAAAGTTGCATGATAATAGAGAGAGGGAACACCCCCCTCTCTTTTTTTAATGTAGATACTTAGAAAGGTAGGTTAGGGGATTTAATACTAAAATGAATTTCTTGGAAATTAGAAAAAAAATCCTCAAACTAATGGATTATGAGTTATACCATATTTAGGGTTGGGGCTGTATAGCTCTCTGATACAGAGCTGGTCCAGTGTATGTGTGGCTGTAGATCTGATTTTCAGAACAAGAGAAAAAATATGTTTTATTCTAATTATTTAATATTAAATGATGTATTGCTACATGGAGAACATACTTTATTTTATTAAAACACAGCTTGTTTAGTGAATATTTGATGAACTCTGAACTCTGCTAAGACTCTGTAAAGTCTTCTTTACTTCACAGATTTCAAAAGATCCTAGAGCAGGCTTTGATTGGACACACCATGAGCCTCTTCCCCAAGTCTCTTTACATTCAGCAGGGTCAGCACCAGACCCGGGATCCCATACTTTTTTCATAGAAATTCCCTGTAGTGCGATAGAGACTCATCCCAAGTTGGGGAGCTGAGCTTGCTTGTGTGTGGAAAACATGTAGGTAAGTGGGTCCTTCCAAGAAGAAATCTTCTATACCTCTTATGCTACAATACTGTAAATACAGCTATGATATTCTTCAAAGTTATCCTACTCTCTCACCTGACCTCCCCTTTCAGTCCCTCCCTCTCTCCATTTCTCACTCCCACCCTCCTTCCTTTTCTCCCCTGTTTTTTTTTTCTCTCTCTCTCAACACCTGCTCCCTCTGATCTTCCTTTACACAACACAGTGTATTTCCTTTAATCAGTATGGAGCATGCTGAAACTAAGGTGAAACCAAACTCTGGCTTCACTCCCAGATATCACTTTCTGAAGTGACAGGCTCAGGTAATAGGAAGGTTTGCAACTACACAGATCATTGCTTTGACCTGATGCGAAGTCAAGCAGCCCACAATCCAGGAACAGGAAGGCTTAATTTCTGTAGTTTTCTGTGGAGAGCGTTTTGAGAGCATTGGAAGGAGCTGACCTGCCTGCCACCCTAGCCAGCCACTTTGCTCATCTTCAGTTGAAGCCCGTGATGAACAGCACAACTCATTTGCTCTTCCCTTAGTGAACTCCTGTCTCAGAAGGAAGAATTAATGGCCTTCTTACCTGTGTTCTTTTTCACTACAACCACCTGAAAATGACTTGCACAAAGGAAAAGGAAGGAACCTCTAGATGCAAAATTGTATGCTAAATATCTGATTATCACCTACACCTTTTGTGTCTTAGCTTTGGTGGCTTTCTATAAAGGCACTTTCCCATCTTCCTTTAAAACAAAATCTCTCCAGTTGGGATAGATTAGCATGTGATTTACGAATAGAGTTGTGAAGTTGTTTTTTTGTTTTGTTTTTTTCCCAAGGCACATTGTGGTTTTCTAATCACTTTCAAGAAAATGAGGGCAGGAACATCAAATTATATGAGTGTTTGTCACCCAGATAAAGCAAAGGCAAGAGCTGTAATGAAACCTCTTATTACTCTTCACTTTGACTCTCTCATTTCAGCTTGCCTTATGGCATCTCTTTTTTAAGCCTTAGGGAATTAGGAATGTAAATGAGATATGAAAGTATGGGGGAGGAGCTCCTTGTGGGAATGTTTCACATTTCTGGACTCAGTAGTCATGGGAGGCGTGTGGAGAGAGTTGTATGTGAGTTGGGAGAAGGAAATTAAAGCACTCTTCAAGCCACAGAGGAGCAGCTTTGGCAGTTGTAAAGTCTTAGGAAGTCAAAATGACAATTGCTTTCAGCTTTAAGATTTACGTGTGGATTATTCATGACCAATTGCATCCATTTATACTTATTTCTTGATTCTTCAGCTTCTAAGGAAGAGTTTTTAAGTGGAAATGTTTAATATAATTGGTTTTGCCTTTCTGCACAGCCTACCCTTTCCTTCCTTCAATGTCCTGAGATGACAGATGGCTGTACTTAGACCATGGACAGCTGGGCTGAGTGGCTCATCTCAAGAAGTAAACATAATTGTTTCTTCCCTTTCTTCAACACTTCTTTGGAGACTGAATAGAACTTAGTCACCAAGACATCTTCATCAGCCCCACTCCTTGCTTAATGTCTTCATCTGCCCTGTATTTTGCTATTGCACAAGATAATGCCAATAAAACACTTAGGTGATTTTAGTTCATAAAATTTTGTATTATAATATAAACCACACCACTGGGAGCTCTGTGTCTTCGATTTCCATTCTGTGTTGTCATATGCATGAAGTGACTTTCCTATGGTACAGGCAAGACATGAGACTTTTAATATCAGTAACTGTATTCACAGTCCCTGCTAAGTGCAGAATTGGTTTAAATCAGCCACTTTAATTTCAGCCACAATGACCTTTTTCCTTAGTAGAATCACATGCTGAATGTCCCAAGAGCAATGAAATGTAGATGGCGTTGTACAACATCTAATACTAGGAATGTGAGGTAGAGAATAAAAGAGCCAGGAGGTATTAATGCTAGCACCTTTATCATACAAACAAAATACAAGATGAGTCACCCAAACTTACATGGGTGATAAATGAGATAGGCTTTGTTTTCAGTTTTATAAAACCTAGTACTTTATACATACTAAGCTATGTTGAAGGGTATGAATTTTAGAGTCAAGGAAGGGTAGTATATTTTTTAAGTGGCTAAATTCTTTGACCCTCCAACCATTGAGAACTGAGTTCTAAGTTCTCCTCACCTGAATGGGAAAAAATTTTTTCCATTTGACCATTGGAGCATGGCAGCGATGCTGCTGAATGATGGCTGCAGCAGGCCTTTAAAAAGTGCGCATGTGCTTTGTCTTTAAAACAGTCTACTCTGGGTTGTCTGACTACCCTGAGGTTACCATGCTTTGATGAAGTCAGGTCACAGGTAGATCAAATGCTGAACTCAGCTCAGCCATCCTCTGAGGTGTGGTCATGAATGAATCTCCAGAAAATTTCATGCCCAACCATTACTGAAGATACCCAGTCTTTGAGTTTTCTCAGATGAGAGGCCCAACACCATGGAATACAGCCTAACCACACCTATATTCTTTTACTACTGTTGTACTCATTAACTCATGCATAGAATAAAAATGGCTGGTATCTTAACCCATACATAGCACTTGTAACTGGAATAAAGTCACCTATGGTTTAATCAAATAAACAAATATATCCTTATTACTATTCTGCAGAGAGGTGTATGCATCTTATGTCAGAACAGCTTAATTTCAATAAGGACAGAATCTCCACAGGAGCATAGTGACAAATACTGACCTAGTATGAGAAAGGAGCTCACCACACTTACCCCAGAAGTGACCCAAGTGGCTTGTTCACTGCCATCTTAAAATTTACTTGGAGCTGTTTCATGGTCCTGGAAAAGGACTATTTTAAATAAAGTCTAAAACTGAGCCTTAAGTACTGTGCCCTACAAAAGAAATGGCACTTTTCTTGCATATAAGAAAATGAAGAAACAAACAAACTTACAGCCAAACATTTCCTAGGAAGAAAGAAGAGAACAAGCACATTCACATATATGTAAGAAGTAACAAATAGCTGGACAAAGACAGAAGGAGGCCAAAGGAAGACATGACAACTTGAGTGGGAAACGCTTCTGGATAGGCATGAATTCAAAGGTGGATGGACATGAATACCAAAAAGAGACAATAATGCCTACCTACCTGAAGAAGCAAGTGAGATGATGAAATCTTTGACTTTAGGGAGGTTGGTCCTGTAGCACAGTGCAAACTGATTTGAGCTATCCACTAACTGGTTGCAAAAAATATAACCAAAGGACTATTGAATGAAGGTTGAAGAATAGTTCCCTTGTAGCAGTAGTAGAAAGAAGAGCCAGATTCAACAGATCTGAGAAATGTGAATGAGGAAGGGAAAGAATGGGATAAATATCTAGAAGAGGGAATAGTTGTAAGAGAAGCCCAAGGTGGGAGACATCACATGGCTTCCTCTGTTGCATTAAAGTATCTTCTACTTTTGAATCATCTTTGAAAGCCATAGTGTGAAAACTCATTTAATGGGAAATTGGTGAGATCATGAGATACAAGGGTCTCAGGGTGTGATGATTCTCTCTGAGTTTTATGTTACTTGTTATTTTCCTTCCAGAGTTTTCTCAAATTTTGCCTGTCTTTGTATTTGAGCACAGACCGTGTTGCTGTGAGGTTTCCTTCTGTTTCCTGTTGGAGCAGAATCCTGTGATATTTTCCCTAGTCAAGGAGCAACTGGATTTTCTTGGCCACCTTCATGACAGTGGTGCCTTTGCCAGTCCGTGAACCCTCTTCCCACCATCACATTGATTGGTGTCTGGGAGGTGAAGCCACAGCCACTGTATCAGCAAGACAGAACAAATAACGAAAAGTCATTTTGAATAAACCAGGGTGGAAAATTTAAACTGTTCACCTTAAGTGCTCTTTCATGCTTGACACACTTCAGGAGCCATTCTTCTTGACAACATAGTCAAGGTTAGTGGTGGGCTTAGTGTTTGTTTTGCTTGCTTTATTAGGAAGATGCTATTGCATTTTCCACATAAATGATCCCAAGAATAACCTTTTGAAATGGTGATGTCATTTCTCAGAAAGACCTGGAACGGCCTGGCCTTCTCCTTCATATTCTCTACTGTCCTGCACCCATGATACCAGTTGCCAGTTCGGAGAATATAATTAACGTGTGAAACAGATGCTTTCCATGACAGAGGTACAAAGTAGACTCTCTGTAGGTAGGTAGACTATAGGCAAGTAATCAGAGGGAGAACATTTCTCCAGTATGATACCCCACTTCACTTTTCCTTGGCTGAGACATTTGGAAAGAACTGCCTAAATAATTATTTCTTAATTCACTTCTTCAAGGGGATTTGGCATCCCCTTTTCATATAGAATAAAGGAAATGTGTTTCTTTCTAGAGTATTATAGCTTTGTGGTAAAATTCTACAACTGAAAAATGCTGCTCCTTGTGAGAGAACAGAATGAATGTTGTACTGAAAGTCAGGCTTTGGAACTAGTTTGGGTTCTGACACTCACTTGTAACATGCTTGATCATTGGGTGCTCACTGGGTGAGTTGTGGAGAGCAGAGGAAGCCCTGGGAGTGAATGTGGAAACATGGATGATGTCCTGAGTGAATGTGTGTTGTTGACATGAGCACAGACAGCAAACCCCTGCAAACCTCAGATCCATGAGAATGGCAAAGCCTTCCCCAAGTCAGGATTGGGGAATTGACAAAGCTGTCCACTGGTCCAAGCAGCAGTGTTTACACATGACTGACTGGTGCATACCATTCCTCTGCTGCCCCAGTTACATCAATTACTACACTATTCAGATTACAGCACATTTAGTTAAATACTTTCTATGTGTTATCTTTTCTTACCGTATCACATTTCCAGGACAGTACTGTTCTTCTTGCAACTTTTAGCAGATGAAAAAGATGAGACTCAGGAGCTAAGGGCCTAGTACACAGTCCCCCAAACAGTAGGTGTTTGGGCTGTGCTGATATGTCATTCCAGGGTCAAGGGTTCTGCAGTTACAACTCTTCAGCAATGCTTGAAGGATACTGAGGCTTGGGAATGTTAGGAACAAGAGCATTACACATGCTCAGCAATTACCTTATCATTGAGACACATTCCCAGTCCCTTGACAGTTGTTAAGGTTACCACTTCAAGGCCTTCCAGAACACTGACTGTTGAATAGAGGCACAGCTCAAAAGATTAAAAATAAATCCTGGGACTTGCAGAAAACCAACATTAGAAAGCAGGGTAATTCCTTGTAGACTCTACAATATAGAGGAAAGGGAGGGATTTCAACAACAAGTTAAGTCCTTAATGAATGCTGGAAAGATGTCTAAAATGTATATCTTGTAACATTATGAAAACAGAAAGGTAAGTCTTAATTTTGAAGAAATGACTTATGAGGGATTGAAATGCTTTACTATATGTGGTTTCTTCTCTTCCACAATAATTGACTACTTGAAAGATAAAGCCCAAAGTTGTTCAAAAAAGAAGAGAGGTTCCATTTAGAGATGTCTTGGTAATCTTCCTTAGTTCTGAGGTTTGGGGCTTTCTGAAATCTCTCCATTTCCATTTGAAATGGATTATAAAAGACCCCTTCTCCAAACAGAACCTGAGTTGAAAACAAACCATGAAAACTATTTATTGTCTGAAGAGGGAACTCAAGTTAAATGAAAATCCAGCTGCATTCAATAGGTATTCATTAAGGTCTTGACATGTGCTTGGTCCATATTAATCACATTTAAGAACTTTGAGTCTTGATGAAGTTCAGGGTTAGGTGTGTCATTAGATAATCTTTCTCCTTTCCACTTTCCTTTTGCTCTTACATTGATCATAGGCCATGTTATTATCCACTAACGTAATAGGTGAGGTAATATTCATACGCAAATTGATGACAAGTCACTTCTGCCTATTTTTCATTTTTTGAAGGTGACATAAAGATCTATGAGATCTCCATTCAAATTTTTTATTTGAATGATTTTTTTAAAAAGCGTCCCAGGCAATGAAGTTGTTTTAATTGTTGAGTTGATGGCTAATTGTGTACAGGGTAATTGCAGCTTAGCCAGCGTGAACGATTGTTTAGAAGGAGATGACCTCTGTGCTCTTGGAAGCTGCAGCTCAGGACCCAACCAGCTGCTGTGGTACATGAAAAACATCTTAGTTTGTTAAGATCAAAGGAGCTAGTCACTTGTTAGCAGGACTGATTTCACAGCTGCAGAAGTATTTACAGCAATTAACAACTTTTTAAGGGCCTCTGCTTGAATTGTTAACCTTCAAATAAGATGTTTCTAGAGACGTCATTGATGATACACTCACTTGTCCCAAAATTCAGCTGCTTGATCTTTATTGAACTTGATGTGGAAATATTTAAATGATGATTGGAACACTAATTAAATGCTGTGCCTGAACACCGTAGTCAGGACTCTATAGAGAGAAGGCACGTTATCAGGAGCCAACAGCCTCCAATGCTGCCAGTTTTCAGGCATAGTGATATAGAGCATGTGTGGATTTCCCTGTCATCTATTGATATCTATGAAGCTGTTTTAGTTGCACTATCAAACAGAACATGGGGGATACTGGATAGAGCTGGTAGACCCAGCTGATCAGCATGAGGATTCAGTGTCCATTTCAGACACAATGTGTCAATAACTTAATTTGGTCATGAGTATTGATTCAGAATAGCTCAGGAAAGATATAAAATCCCTTTTTTCTTTTGGATAAGGTCCATTCTTAGTCTTTTAATTTTTGGTATCTGGGATATACATTTGTAAGTTCAACATGGGGGTAGCATTGGTCATATGTACCTGTTTGATCCCTTTTTTTCAGTAGCCTAATGCATTCGATCTCAGCCTTGAGAATATGTGGAAATCCATTAGGAATATGGATACTGGGGCAGTCTTTGATGCCAATTGTGTGAGACTCTCCAGCATGTTAACGTAATCCCAGAAATGATTTTAATTTGGTGGCAAGTTAAGAACCTAATAGATATCTCTGCTTGATAAGAGCAGCCTATTTCATTGACCCTCATACTTTTAGATCACACAATAGAGTCTGACATTTAATAGATATTCAATAAATATTGTTGAGTGGCCAGTGCTTTGTAAGAATGCTGGGAGGATCCTAATTGACTACAGTCTCTGTGAAAGTTTGCAGACTGTATGAAGGTGAATTAGAGAGGTAGGGAGTCCATTCCCCCTCTCACTCTACGGTTGCTCCCAAGCACTAGAGACCAACAATCCTGGAGCAGGCTCTGGGAACTTGAATGCCTTCCAAGCTACAGGCTTTCTTGCAGTCCTCACCAGCTGTGCTCCCTGCCTGTGTTCCCTTGGAATAGCTCCATTCTTCATTTTCTAATTGCACTCCAGTTTTCTGCTGGCATTGGCACCCTGCCCTGAAGCTAACCCTGTGTGGGACATGTTTCTTAGCTGTTACTAGACAATTCTTGGGCCTCCTGCAGGCAATGCCTCAGCTACAGGGAAAGGTCTGATTCAAGGTCACACCTTTGAGGGTCAGTACCTAGTAAATGGCTGAAGTTAGACCCATTTTAAAAGCTTGTACTGTGGTCAACCCAGGGCCAACTATAATGGGCTACTCAGCTTCAGGACCGCTACGGGTGAGCTGCAGTCTTGATTATAGTTGGTTCTGTGGTAGCACCCTCCCAGCACTTCTTCCCTCTTCTCTATAGTGACCAATGAGAAGAGTACCTCTTAGCAAAGTCTTTCACTCAAAACTACTCTCAAATACACAGTGACAAGGTAATGTACTATTTGTCCTTACTAGCCCATTGTCTTCACACCCTTATGTATTACAGCATGAATCAGAAACTAAATGCCTCACCTCGTGGAAAGAATATTTTGGTAGGAGAGATAATCATTAAACAAATAAATCTATGATGCTGGATGGTGAGTAAAACCATTTAAAAAATTAATTCAGGGAAAGAGAATAGGGAAAGGCTAAGGACTCTGTGGAGAGGTGGGACCCTGAAATTGTCTCATGGTGGCTTATAAAAATTGATCCTTAAATCCCTTGAGATTTTGTAAACCAGTTATTAAATAAGGCACTTATGAAAATTAAGTTATTTGGGTGAGATGGCTCAGTGTGTAAAGGCTCTTGTCACCCTGTTTCTGAAGACCTGACTTCAATCCCTGGGACCTGTATGGCAGAAAGTAATTACCAACTTCTGGAAGTTTCTGTGGCCACAAGTTCTTCACTGTGGAGTATGCACAGGTGCTCACATACACAAAATGAATACATGTAAAACAATTTTTAAAATTCAATTTTATATATAATATAATAAACATATTGGAGCATAGGTGATATATACTTAACAACTAATTTCATTTTACATCATGATCTTATGATTGCTGGCAGTGATTACATCTTCAGGACAGAAATACTATAGGGTGACATGCTGAGGTAAATCTCTTTTCAGCTCTACACTCAATGCCACCCATAAGTACAAGCTATTCTTGTTCAGTTGCAACCACAAACTGGCTGTGGATACAAAAGTATACTAAAATTCAGCAAAAGCCTGTGAGAACTAATCATTGTTGAATAGTTTACTATGGATTTGGGGAGATGCTTAGGCAGTACAGTGCTCACTGTGCAAACATGGAGACCCGAGTTCGGACTCTCAGCACCCACATAAATAGACCAGTGTGGTAGCATGCCCCTGTACCAGGGACACAAAGACTGGCAGATCCCTAGGGCTTCCTGGCAAGTCAGGATCAGTCAATCTTTGAGCTTCAAGTTCAGTGAAAGACTGCTTCAAAAAGTAAGATGGAAAGCAATTGAGGAAAAAACTCAACATCCAACTCCGGTGTTCTCTCTCTCTCTCTCTCTCCCTCTCTCCCTCTCTCTCTGTGTATGTGTCTCATAAGCATATACAAAGAGTTTTTTTGTTGAATAATGCACATGCTATTATCACTGTTAACTACTTGATGCAATTTGTGTAAGTAAAATTTATGGGAAATATTTGCACATATACAAATATGTACAGCTTCCCTCCAGAAATATGGTTGTGGAAACTCACAGACAGATCAGAGGGGCTTTGTATTAGATAAACTAGGAGGGGCAAGGTACAACATTTGAACTGATACTGTTCCAGACCAGGCTACCTGTGTTTAATGCTCCTGAAAAATATTGTATCCCCAGGTATCCTCTCCTTCTTTATTCACAGATTATATTCTGAGGACAAACCCATTAGTGTTTCACCTGTGTGGATTATTTGGCTCTCCCAAGCTCTGATGACTGGGGATTTCAAGATGTCTAATAAGTCACAGCTTGAGTTTTTGCTTTCCCAGTCAAAATAAGCTCATTTACTCAACTCAGTATTATTTACAATCTGGTAGTACTTAATAAAAAATTACACAACATAAATTTATTTAGTTGCTTATATGATAATTGTAAATATTTCTATAAAAATTAATCTTTTAATTACTCATTTTATCTTTTTTGGAAGTTTAGATAATTAAGTATTGAAATCTCGTTTGTTGATCACAACTCTTAAGTACTAAAGTGCAATTGTCTAATAAATTAAGGAGCATAGCCAGGCTAGAGAGATGGCTCAGCAGTTAAGAGCACTAACTGCTCTTCCAAAGGAACCGTGGTTCAAATCCCAGCACCCATATGGCAGTTCACAGCTGTCTGTAATTGTCAGGCATGGTGGCACATGCCTTTAATCCCAGCACTTGGGAGGCAGAGGGAGGCAGATCTCTGTGAGTTCAAGGCCAGCCTGGTCTGCAAAGTGAGTCCAGGACAGCCAGGGCTATACAGAGAATCCCTGTCTAAAAAAAAAAAAAAAAAAAACCAAAGAAGAAGAAGCATAGAATTGGGGCCCCAAAGGATTTGTTTATTGACTTTATGATCATGTGCATGTTTCTTCACATGCACAGTAGAAAGTTACTTTGTCAAATCTGGGTCCTTATGGAGTTAATAGAAGTGCTGCAGAACTGCTCATGAGATAGTATCTGAACACTGGCAAGAGTTGTAAGGTGAATATAGTATCCTGAGATATACCTCAGTAATGTACAGTAATTTTCAGATCATGGAAATTGTCATAAACATCTAAGGTGCAGTTGGCCGTGCAGTTGTCTGGTACCAGATGCTGGGAATTGTCTGGCATTTGGTAAATGCCTGAGTGACTTGAGCTGTGTGGCAACTGGATACTCAGTAAATGACTGTCACACTTGGTTTAAGGTCAAGCTCTGTGGCTGTGTGATTCTGTTTGAACTTTATGTCCCATACATGGCTACCTTGATCTAAAGTCACATATGGTTAAACAATTACATTAATGAAAAGTGGGAAGCTTCAAGGAAAAAACATCTTCTCATAGAATTAAATTAGGCCATGTTAACACTGAAATAGCCCTAGGATGTTATTCTGAGGACTGTCCTAAGAGTCTTCAAAGTAATAGTAGTCACTTAGGTACTTCATGGCACAGGTAAAAAACCATGCAGCAACATAATCATAACTTTAGGTCTCTATAAATATTTATTCTATTTGGTTATAAAAGAGTGCTTTTCTCACTGTATGATCATATATGTTCACTGAAAAAAAAAAAAAACCAAACTAAAAATATTTATTGTAGAATAACAATCACCTGTTGCTCTAATGACCCAAAGCCTGGAATGTCTAGCATTTTGACTTCCTTTTTTTGTAGTTTTTAAACATGAATATATTTTGCCATATTTTTCATAACACTCGAAATGAAATTTTCTCCTTTGCTTTAAAAATATTTAATATCATAACAAAAGCATTTAAAATGTTATTAATTCCCCCATGTCCTTTTATAAAACAACATGTGTTTCATTTTGGAAATGTGTCCTAACTGAGACTGTTCTTTGAGGCACAATAACCAAATTCACTTGAAGGAATTCATTTTTACTCTGATATAAATATCCCAGGAAAATTATATTATATTTATAATTACATTGTAATCCCTTTAGCTAATTTTGATATAATATGTTCAGAATCATCTTCAAAGTAACTTGGAAAATTAATGGCATTATGTGTATATGTTTTAAAAGACATGTATTTTACCTATCTTTTTTTTCTGCTAGATATAAATGACATTGGGCTATTTCTCCTTGGTTATTTTTATCAGAAGTACTCCAGATCAAACCTAAGGCTTCACATGGGCTAGATGAATCTTTACCACAAAGACACCTAAAGCCCACTTAAAACTTTTTACTTGGAAGCAGCCTTTTGTTAATTTGAACAAGAAGGCCTTGAACTTGAGATCCTTTGTCTCAATCTTTTGAGTCACTGAGATTACAGACCTGTGCCACCAGGCCTTGCTTATCTATTTCTAATAACAAATTGACCTTGAAGAAAGGGAAAGAATACATGAACATTAATTATATTTAAAAGAATGCTATAAAGTGTGGTATGAGTTTATTAAAACTAATTTGAACTCCTACAGCAGGGTCTGAGCTGGCCTCTGCTCTGCGTCCCCCTCGAACTCATTGGCACAGGTGACAATTTCCTGAACAGAACACCAACAGCTCAGGATTTAAGACCAACAATCAATAAATGGGACCTCATGAAACTGAAAAGCTTCTGTAAGCAAACGACACTGTCATTCCAACACAACAGCAACCCACAGATTGGGAAAAGATATTCACCAACTCCACATCTGAGAGAGGGCTAATATCCAAAATTTACAAAAAAACTCAAGAAATTAAATGCCAAGAAACCAAATAATTCAATCAAAAAATGGGGAACAAAGCTGACGAAAATTCACAAAGGAGGAATCCCTAATGGCTGAGAGACACTTGAAGAAATGCTCAACATCCTTAATCATTAGAGAAATGCAACTCAAGATGACTCTGAGATTCCATCTGACACCTGTCAGAATGGCTAAGATCAAAAACTCAAATGACAGCTCATGCTGGTGAGGTTGTGGAGAGAGGGGAACACTCCTCCATTGCTGTTGGGAGTACAAGCTTGTACAACCACTATGGAAAACAGTCTGGAGATATCTTAGAAAACTTGAAATAGCTCTACCTCAAGCCCAGCCATACCACTTCTGGGTATACATCCAAATGATTCCTCACCAAATCACAAGGAAATTTCCTCATCTATGTTCATAGCAGACTTATTTGTAATAGCTAGAAACTGGAAACAACCCAGATGTCCCTCAACTGATGAATGGATTAAAAAAAAAAACTGTGGTACATCTACACAATGGCATACTACTCAGCTATCAAAAACATGAAATTATGCAATTTGCAGCCAAATGGATGGAACTAGAAAAGCTCATCCTGAGTGAGCTAACCCAGACTCAGAAGGATGCACATGGCATCTATTCACTTATAATCAGATTTTAGCCATATAGTAAAGGATAACTATACTACAACCAATGCACCAAATGGAACAGGAGCATAGACTTTTTTTCCTGTCAATGAGGCACTTTGCCCTAGTGGTGCTGCCATGTAGGCACCCAGTGTATGAGGAGGCTCTTGTCCCTCATATGACTGATGAACTGGGATGGGGGACTGTTATGTAGGGACACTTCACTCCAGAGGAGTGGGATGGAAGGGATAGGGGCTAGAGGGTGGGAAGGCATGACTGGGAAGGGTGGAAAGAGGGCACTGTGATGGAGATGTAACCTGAAGTAATAAAAAAAAAGAAAGAAAGTAAGTGTAAACAATCTGCAATTTAAAAAAATCTTGTGAAACAGACATAACAATTCTTTTCTTGATGAATTGAAATCTTCAACAGAACTGATTTTGAACAAAACAAAAAAGAAAATGAAACTTTCTTCCACAAAAACAAAACAAAACAATTACAAGAATGTGTTGGGATAGTATTAAGCATTCTAAATGTTAATTAATTGGTCCTGCTTGCTGTCTGTTTCTTACATTGACTCTGATTGGTTAAATAAAATGCTGAAGCCTGAGACTGGACAAAGACAGAAAAAGGTGGGACTTCCTGAGATTAAAACAGGAAGCCTGTGCTTTAGACAGAGAATTAATGCATTCTAGCCAGTGACAGGAAGAGGGAGGAACACAGCATGGGTTAGAGAAAAGAACCTCATTCCACATGGCCAGGAACATTGGCATATTGTGAAGAATGGCAGTCCAAGAGGACGTATGAATATATGGGGTCATATTTGGGTAGTAGAATTATGAGCTAGCTTAGATGGGCTAGGATTGCACAACTCAGGCCAAGGCTTGTTAAAATCCATGTGGTCTTTGTGTGCTCATTTATAATGTCTGGTTAAAGATTAACAGCCGCTGAATCAATTAATTATAATATAAATACCTAACGTAATTTAACGAATAATTTTTTTACAAGAATGTTTTTGTTTAATCCCAGGTGTAGGCTGCTTAAGACACAGGTGTAAAGTATTAACTATCTCGTGAGCTAGCAGGGGCATGGCTTAGCCAGCTGTAGCACATAAACTTTGAGTACTTAGGAGAAAGGAAGAAGAAAGCATTTATTTTAATTCACAATTTCAGGCTATAGTCCATTGTTGTAGGAAAATCACAGAGGCAGTAGCTTCAAGCAGTCACTCACATCATATTCAGAGTCCAAAGCAGAAAGTAATAAATGCATGCAGTCCTATTTGTCTGCCTATTTGTTTGGATTTAGCTTGTCTGATTCACTCTTATACAGCTTAGGATACCCTGTCTAGGGAATGACACCTCCCACAGTGAACTGGAAAGTAAATGTAAACAATCTGCAATTTAAAAAAAAAATCTTGTGAAACAGACATCACAATTCTTTTCTCGATGAATTGAGATTTTGAACAAAACAAAAAAGAAAATGAAACTTTCTTACACACACACACACACACACAAAAAAAAAAAAACAATTACGTGAATGTTTTTGTTTAATCCCAGGTGTAAGGTTGATTAAGACACAGGGGTAAAGTATTGACTATCTCATGAGCCACATCAACCAATTCAACTAAGACTGTTTTCTCAATCATCTCCATAGGCTATCAGAATACAGGCAATTCCCCATAAAGATTTCCTCCCAGTTTACTCCAGATTGTGACAAGTTGATGGATAAAGTCAACCATCATGCTCAGGACCTTGTCAACTGGACACACACACACACACACACACACACACACACACACATCACTTTTAAACCATAATTTTCCACCCCTTGTTACCAAGGTCTCAAGTTTATCTCATAATATAAAACATAATTGAATTTTAAAAGTCCTCAAAGTCTTTAGAAATTCTAATATTTTAAAAGTCCAATGTCTCTTAACTGTGCCTCATAGAAAATAAAACAAAACAAAATCACGATAGAGATGTGACCTGAATTAATAAATAAACATTTAAATTAAAAAAAATCAAAAAACAAAAAAACAAAACAAAGCAAAAGCAAGTTATATACATCCAACATATAATGGCATAGGACAATCAGATAAAAGCAAAACCAAAATCCAACAGAGCAAATGTTAAATTCTATATCTCAATATGTTACATCTAGGCCTTGTAATCTGGCTTTAAAGGGCCTATTTAATCCCATACCCCCCACTCTGCTGCCTGAAGCACATGCAACTTTTCTCATGGAGTTTGGTTGACTCCACTCTGCACTTGTCCTTTCAGATGTTCTTGGGAGATGTCTAATGGCCCTCGTATCTTCAATATCCTAGGACCTTTACTGAAACAGAAGCCTCACTCTCATAGTTCCACTCAAAAGACCCTCCAGACATCTCCTCAGAGATCCTAACCTTGACATATAGTGACAGGACTCGGTTGCTTTCCATGAACCACCCAGTTCTTTATTCTTCAGAGTCCTGAAAACCACTACCACAGGCATAAGGCTCACATTGATGAGTCCTGCTACCACCTGAAGATGCACCCCAGCCTCCTTAGACCACAGCTGCACTGACTGGCCTCTATGTGTAGACCTTGAGGAAACACCTTCCTATTGTCACAATAAAAGAGAGAGTGTTAGTGGTGCTGGCCTCCTTAACAATGGCAGATACTTCTTGAGACTTAGTATGAATAGTACACAAAAAGTCCTGGTCAAAATTTCACAAGAATGGCTTTAATCTAGTTTAACACAAAGTCCCTGTTCCCATATAAAGCAAGATCAGGGACTCTACTCTCAGAACCACTGTTGACATGCTTATCTCCCAATCTCCTACAAGAATGGCCTATTAATCTCTGCCCAAAATTATCAACAGTTTTTCGAACTCTAGATTTCAAAATCCAAAGGCATAATGCCATATTGTCAGGTTTATCACAGTAATTACCCTACTCCTAGTAAAAATCTCCATTCTAGTCACATTTCTGTTGCTATGATAATAAAGCAACTCAGGAGAGAAAGAGTTTAACAGCTCCAGGTTACAGCTCACAATTGCAGGAGTATCACAGTATTGGGAGCTTGAATATGACAGTCACAGCACAACCACAGCAAGAAGCAGAGAGAAATAAATTCATATAGTCTTGCTTTCCTGCTTACTTGTTTGCTCTTTGCTTCACTCTCTACTTCTATATACCTCAGGACACACTGCCCAGGGAATGATACCACTCACAGTGGACTAAGCCTTCCCATATAAAGTGAACCAACTCAATTAAGAAAATTTCCAATAGACACCCCCACTGGATAAATCCAATCCAGACCACCCCCATCAAGATTTTGTTCCCAGGTGATTATGTTGTATCAAGTTGATAAGAAAAGCAACCAACACAGTGATATTTGATTTACTTAGCAAAAGATTCAAAGAAGTGTTTTAAAGGCACAAGCATTAAAAAATGAGTTCCAGTCATATGAACATGATAAAGACCCTTCTAAACCAATTACTGTTTTCTTAAATTTCCCCTCTGAAGTATGCTATGGAATTTGAAAGATGAAATAGGCTTCTTCCCTATTAATGAGTATTTGAAAAAGTAAGAATTGCATCTATCTAGCTCTTTTCTATTCAATGAGTCACTGTGGAGGTTTGGTTTGAGGTGGTATAGTTGGTGATTGTCATGGACTGGAGACTGTATATGTATTTTTTTCTTTTCATATTTTTTAAAATTGTTGTAGTTTTGTAGCTGGGTCTCATGTAGCCAAGGGTGGTGTTGAACTTCTGTGTAGCTGCTAACGATCTGGCATTCCTGATCTCTTATCTCCATCTTCCAAGGTAGGATCATAGGCATGTGCCAAAACATCTGGGTTCTATGGGAGTCCCAAAGGCATGTTATATGGGACATTTTATGATATTCAAAGGGTTAAAAATAACTTAGAATGAATAGAATGAATAGAAAGAAAATAATAGCAGAAGGACATTTTAATGTCACTTCATAATATCTAAGAGGATAGACATGCCAGAGAAATTTTAGCAGGACATGGTAATTCTGATCCAATCTCTAGTTGCCTAGAGACACAAAGCTGTGAAATCAGAAGGTGTTGTGCTTTCAAATAAGCTGAGCAGAGACCATGCATACCTTGTATGATTGAATAAGATGCTGACACTGGACATTAAAAGTCTTCTAGGGTATGAGACCAGCAGGAACAATGGTGAACAATCCCCATGCTTCGTCCCTGGGTGACTATCAGGTAGCAGAGATCCCTGATATCTTCTCTCTTTGAAAGGGCTTTACTGGCAGGCACTGCAAGAACACCAATGGGCCAGGAAGACTGCCCACTTGCACCCCAGAACCACTGGCAGACAGACTGTCACTGTATAACTCCATCAACAGTGGGGTGACCACTTCTCCCAAGTATCACAGCCTGCCAAAGGTCTAGGCAGGCTGAGGTTTGATTAAGCACAAAAACCACATCTTTCAGTCTGACTGTAGAGAAATTAGCAGTGAGAGGGGGTAGATAAAGAGATACCAAAGGAACACAAGTGGTAGTCTCTTTTCCCCATTTTCTATTAGACATCTCAGTTTGGGAGAGCTTCCAGTCTGTCTGTGACTTAAAGATTCAGATTCTGTGTGTGCATAAAGAGAGCTGTAGGGTTTTTGAATTAATAAGCTCCTTTAAAAATGTCAAGCAAGAAGTGCTAAAGACCTTTCACCAGCTACTTTTCAATCTTGTTATTTTAATACTTGCCTCTACCCTAGGCTTCATGGAAATGTAAAAGGTAATGAAGTGTTTCACATGTTGGTTTCTGTCTTTTTAATTTAAATCCATCATTTAGTGTGTGCTTCAAAGTGATGTTTACTTGCACTGTTCCAAAGAGTCCAGGAATGCTTATTTGAGCTTCTGTTTTAGACACATTGTGTATGTTATCACTGGACACAAGAAGCTCTATGGAAGAAGAAATACATTGCAAAAATTTACACTTACATTAGGTTTAATGTGGTCCATCTGTCAGTTTTCTGCTAGGCACTTGTTAGGGGTAAGTTGGAACCATACAATAGAATTGTATTACCAGACTTCACAGCCAGTTGCTTCTTAGCTTTATATTATTAGTTATAAAGAGATGAGGAAGACAAGGTGAATCCAAGATGGCGCCGCCGACCATAGAACATTGTATCTGAGTAGTAGGTGAATGAGATTAGTCACTGTGGAGTGAATGGGAGGTCCCACAGTTGACTGTAAAACACAGGCAGTGTCTGAATCTCAGTGGCGAACATTGAGACTGGTCACCACTCAAAATGGCTCACGAAGTTCCCCGGAACCCTGAGATCAACCAGGTCAGTTTCCCATCTGGAGAGGAGCACCAGCCAGAGCAGATCCAGCCCACAGCTACAGCCACAGATCAGCGGCCCTGCCTGTCTACCTGAGATCCAGCCTCCACAAGGACCTGTATACCTAACAGGGAAAAACAGCTGGATCACAAGAGCAAAGGTAAGATTTTCTTTTTGGAGTTCCCAACATGATGGCACAGTGTGCACTGTAGCTGAGTGGCAGATCCAAACCCAGCCACAGCAAAGCAATCAGGAGCCTCTATGTACAGCAAACAGACCTGGTGGCAAGCAACAGTGTGTTCCTTACAAACATTGGGGTGAATCAATAACCTGAACACCTGAGCTTTTGAGGCAGTCAGCAACAGGCATGTTGATGCTGGCACCTATCTTGGGTGGAGCTCCCTGCCTGTCTGGTCAGCCTAGCTGCTGAACCAGATTGGCTATATCAGAGAGGGGAGAACATAGGCCCAACCACAGCTTGACCTGGCTTTCTGAGGAGACCCGCTAGCTCTCAGGATATCCCCCTTCCCAGTCCAATCCCCAGTATATAGATCCAATTGGGTCACAACTAGTTGAGGAGAGAGGCAGGCACTCTCCAAGAACCAATCTATTACAGAAACCTACCCACCATCTGGAGGTGAACACCAGGATCTCAGGATCACCCAGCTTCTAGAACAGGGGGTTTTCTGAGGCCCAAGGTCAACTGGCATCAGAAACAACCAGACAACACCAGGGTCAACCAGATGACTAAAGGCCAGTACAAGAACACAATTAAAAAAAAAAAAACCCAAAACTATATGATGACATGACGACGTCTCCAGAATCTAGCTATAATAATGCTACAGAAAACCCTGGAAATCCTAACAAATGGAAACAAAGGAAAATGACCTTAATCCTATGCTTATGTTAGTAATAATAGCCTTAAGGGAGGAAATAGAATTCCTCAGAGAGCAGCAACAAAATACTGCAAAAGAGGTGATGGAAAGGAATAAATCTCTTAAAGAATGGAAGACCTGAAAAAGGAAGTTGAAGCAATAATAAAATACAAGCTGAGACATCCATGGAGCTGGAAAACCTTAGGAAAAGAAAAGGAACTACAGACACAAACATCACGAACAGAATACAAGAGATGGAAGAAAGAATTACAGGCACAGAGGATAAAATTGAAGAAATTGATATATTTATCAAAGAAAATGTAAAATCCAAAAAAGTCCTGACACAACCTTCAGGAAATCAAGGACACTATGAAATGATGAAATCTCAGAATAATAGAAATAGAAGAAAGAGAAGATTCCCAGTTCCAAGGACCAGAAAATACCTTCAACAAAATCATTGAAGAGAATTTCCCAAACCTAAAGAAAATGATGCCTATAATCTTACAAGAAGTTTACAGAACTCCAAATAGATTAGACCAGAAAAGAAAATACTACTGCCACATAATAATTAAAACACTAAATGTACCGAACAAAGAAAGAATATTAAAAGCTGCTAGGGAAAAGGGCCAAGTAACATATAATGGCAAACTGATCAGAATCACACCTGACTTCTCCTCAGAGACACTAAAAGCCAGAAGAGCCTGTACAGATATCTTGCAGACCCTAAAAAACCACAAATGCCAGGCCAGACTAATATTTCCAGAAAAAAATTTCAGTCAATATAGATGGAGAAAGCAAGATATTCTATGACAAAACTAAATTCAAATGATATCTACACACAAGTCCAGCTCTACAGAAGATGTTAGAAGGAAAACTCCAACCCAAAGAGGTTAACTACACACAAGAAGCAAATAACTCAATGACAGCAAAACCAAAAGAAGAGAAGCTCACTCACACAGTATTTCCACCAACATCAAGATGGCAGAAAGTAGCTTTCACTGGTCATTAATATCTCTCAACATCAATGGACTCAATTCTCAAATAAAAAGATACAGGTTAGCAGAATGGATACAAAAACAGTATCCCACATTCTGCTGCTTCCAAGAAACACACCTCAGCAAAAAAAAGATAGGCATTATCTCCAGGTAAAGGACTGGAAAAAACATATACCAAGCAAATTGACCCAAGAAGCAAGCTGGAGTGGCCATTCTAATACCCAATAAATTAGACTTTCAAATGATATTAGTCAAAAGAGATGGAGAAGACTTCATACTCATCAAAGGAAAAATCCACCAAGATGACATCTCAATAATGAACATCTATACCCCAAATGTAAGGACACCCACATTTGTTAAAGAAACACTCCTAAAACTCAAATTACACAACGAATCCCACACATTCATAGTGGGAGACTTCAGTACACCACTCTCACCACCGGACAGATCAACGATGCAGAAATCAAATAGAGAAATAAGGAACTTCACAGATGCTATGAATCAATTGGACCTAATTTATGCCTACAGAACATTTCACTCCAAAACAAAAGAGTATACTTTCTTCTCAGCACCTCATGGAACCTTCTCCAAAATTTACCATACAGTCAGTCATAAAGCAAGCCTCAACAGATACAGGAAAATTGAAATTATTCCTTGTGATTTATCAGACCATCATGGAATAAAGCTAGACTTCAACAATAACAAAAACAACAGAAAGCTTGCAAACACATGGAAACTGAACAACTCTCTGTTCAATGACTTCTTGGTCAGGAAATAAATAAAAAAAAGAAATTAAAGTCTGCTTAGAATTCAATGAAAATGAAGGCACAACATACCCAAACCTATGGGACACATTGAAAGCAGTGCAAAGAGGAAAGTTTATAGCACTTAGTGCCATCAAAAAAAAAAAAAAAAAAATGGAGAGTTCCCATACTAGCAACCTAAAAGCACACCTGAAAGAGCTAGAACAAAAAGAAGCAAACTCCCAAGAGGAGCAGAAGACAGGAAATTATCAAACTCAGGGCTGAAATCAATTACTTAGAAACAAAAAAAGCAATACAAAGAATCAATGAAACCAAGAGTTGGTTCTTTGAGAAAATCAACAAAATAGACAAACCCTTGGGCAAACTAACTAAAAGGCAGGGGGAAAATACCCAAATCAACAAAATCAGAAATGAAAAGGGGGAAATAACAACAGACATTGTGGAAATCCAAAGAATCATTAGCTCCTACTTCAAAAACTTGTACTCCACAAAATTGGAAAACCTAAATGAAATAGACAATTTTCTTGATAGATTCCACCTACCATGGTGTAATCAAGAACAGGTAAACAAATTAAAGAGTCCTATAACCCTTAAGGAAATAGAAGTCATTAGAAGTCTTCCAATCAAAAAAGACCAGGGCAAGATGGTTTCAGCACAGAATTCTACCAGACATTCAAAAAAGAGCTAACATCAATATTCTTCAAACTCTTCCACAACATAGAATTAAAAGGAACACTGCCAAACTCATTCTATGAGGCCACAGTCACCCTGATACCTAAACAACAAAGACTCAACAGAGAAAGAAAATTTCAGAGCAATTTCCCTTATGAACATGGATGCAAAAATACTTGATAAAACGTGCAAACTGAATCCAAGATCATATCAAAAGTATCACATACCATGATCAAGTAGGCTTCATTCCAGGGATGCAGGGGTGGTTCAGCATACGAAAATCCATCAATGTAATCCACCACATAAACAAGGTAAAAGAAAAAAATCACATGATCATCTCATTGGTTGCTGAAAAAGCCTTTGGCAAAATCCAGCATGCCTTCATTATGAAAAGACTTGGAGAGATCAGGCATACAAGGGCCATATTTAAATATAATAAAGGCAATTTACAGCAAGCCAATAGCCAACATCAAATTAAATTGAGAGAAACTTAAAGCATTTCTTCTAAAATCAGGGAGAAGGCAAGGCTCCCCACTTTCTATATATCTCTTCAATATAGTAGCTGTAGTTTTAGCTAGAGCAATAAGACAACTAAAGGAGATCAAGGGGATACAAATTTGAAAGGAAGAAGTCAAAGTATTGCTATTTGCAGATGATATGATAGTATACATAAGTGACCCCAAAAATTCCACCAGAGAACTCCTACAGCTGATAAACTCCTTCAGCAAGGTGGCTGGATACAAAATCAATTCAAAAAAATCAGTAGCCCTTCTTTACACAAAAGATAAATGGACTGAGAAGGAAATTAGGGAATCAACACCCTTCACAATAGCCACAAATAATATAAAATACCTGGAGGTAACTCTAACCAAGCAAGTGAAAAACCTGTATGACAAGAACTTAAAGTCCCTGAAGAAAGAAATTCGAGAAGATATCAGAAGATGGAAAGATCTCCCTTGCTCATGGATAGGTAGGATTAACATACTAAAAATGGCCATCTTTCCACAAGTAATATACAGATTCAAGGCAAGTCTTATCAAAATACCAACACAATTCTTTTTTTTTTATTAAATACTTTATTTTTTTTTCTTCAAGTTACATCTCAGTAACAAACCCCTCCCTATTCTCCCTTCCTATCCTGCCCTTCCACCCTCTTCCCACCTGAAGTTTCCCCTTTCAGTCCAACAGATGGTTCCTTCTCTTATTACAGTAAGTATTATACAAAACAACAGATATAAATATGCTACATTTATGAGAGTTAAATGGCCCAGTATACCTTCCCAATGTCCAGTTTATACATATTTGGCCCCTGACTTTAACATTCTACTATCTAACCATCTCCTTGAGTTTAAAGGTCTATATGTGACTCAACATTCATACTAACTTGCAACACACTTTTAAGAGTATCTTCTTAGTTCTATAACACCCTCTTGATTCCTAAACAACTCAAAATTTAACTATGAGACTCTAGCTGTCTATTCTTCAACCACCTCAGAGACCTGAGAGGGATAAATATATTTGCTTATATAGGAAGTGCAGGGCCTGCAGCTTCCAAAACTAAGAAAGGACATACCAATGACTGCCTGGACAGTTCCCATTTTCTCTCCATACATTCCTGCATCAGTCTTCAGCCTTTGGGTCCTGTTTCTATGACAGACATTTGTTGTGGAGCAGGGATTATGAAGGACTTACCTACCCTGTCTTGGCAGAGTTAGGCTGTCGACTTCCCTGCTACCAAGTTTTGTCCTTTTTGGACAGCAGTCTGTCTGCAGTTGGTGCAAGGGGTTTTTTCATGCCAAGAGATAGGCTTGCCACTAATTCAACCATCTTACAGTGGAGGTTCTTCGATGCTTATCTTCTACTTGGAGTAGAATAGGGGGTGCTGTCAGGCGCTGATATGTCTCGATATCAAAAAAAAATCTTGATTTAAGATAACATTTTGAATGCCATATTCTGCAGATCTCTTGGGGTTTTTGAAGATGCCCTATCCATCTCTTGTATTTAGATAAGCAAATGTTGCTTGTTTCTTAGCAACTTGATTACTGGGTAGTTTAGAGAATATCTGTGATAGACTGTCATAGTAGCTAACAAAGTGACATGTTTGCATGACTAGGAGTTTGTTTTACTTAACTATCCTAGACCGTTTTAGACGGTTGGTATCAAGAAGTCAGAGCTTCACATTTTATTTTTAAGTATCTCTAGGTATGATACCATTAGGAAGCATTACCTTTAAATTTGTATCAATATACAAAGATCTATTCAATTGTGGTTAAATATACTCTTTTTTTTTTTTGCTTTTAAACATGTTTTTAATAACATACCATAAGATTCTCACTTTATTTCTAATGTGTTTGAATAATTCTGTTGGATTGAAGATTGGTTGGAGGACAATATATTAATATGTATATCACATTTTATGTCTCCCATTACATTACAAAATAATGTGTAATCACAGTGAAGAACAAGCATAAAAAAATTTAAAATATGATCTTGAGTTCTCTTTCTGGTTATACTCAAATAATAATTCAAAATGTGAGAAACCCTCAACTGTGTTGAATGTACAAATGTAACAGTAAATTTTTATTTATCACACACATATTTATTAATGTTTAACAATTACCTAACAATTGTCTATCAAATTCCTAAATCCTAAACCTAAACCCTAATTCTGAAACCTACACCTAAAACTTAATACAAACATTTAACATTAACCTAAGGTTTCCAAAAGGCTATTTTCCCCTGAGCGGGGTTCTGTATGGATGGATGGTTTCATAAAATTCTTAGTCTTTTTTTTTTTTTAAATACTTTATTTTTTTTTCTTCAAGTTACTTCTCATTAACAAACCCCTCCCTATTCCCCCTTCCTAACCCGCCCTTCCACCCTCTTCCCTCCAGAGGTTTCCCCTTTCAGTCCAACAGCTGGTTCCTTCTCTTATAACAGTAAGTATTATACAAAACAATAGATATAAATATGCCACATTTATGAGAGTAAATTGGCCCAGTATACCTTCCCAATGTTCAGTTTATACCAATTTGGCCCCTGACTTTAACATTCTACTATCTACCCAACTCCATGAGTTTAAAGGTCTATATGTGACTCAACATTCATACTATCTTGCAACACACTTTTAAGAGTATCTTCTTAGATCTATAACACCCTCTTGATTCCTAAACAGTTCAAAATTTAACTATAAGATTCTATTTGTCTATTCTTCAACCACCTCAGAGACCTGAGAGGGATAAATATATTTGCTTATATAGGAAGTGCAGAGCCTGCAGCTTCCAAAACTAAGAAAGAACATACCAATAACTGCCTGGACAGTTCCCATTTTCTCTCCATACATTCCAGCATCAATCTTCAGGCTTTGGGTCCTGTTTCTCTGACAGACATTTGTTGTAGAGCAGGGATTATGAAGGACTTACCTACCCTGTCTTGGCAGAGTTAGGCTGTCGACTTCCCTACTACCAAGTTTTGTCCTTTTTGGACAGCAGTCTCTCTGCAGTTGGTGCAAGGGGTTTTTTCATGCCAAGAGAAAGGCTTGCCACTAATTCAACCATCTTACAGTGGAGGTTCTTCGATGCTTATCTTCTACTTGGAGTAGAATAGGGGGTGCTGTCAGGCGCTGATATGTCTCGATATCAAAAAAAAAATCTTGATTTAAGATAACATCTTTGAATGCCATATTCTGCAGATCTCTAGGGGTTTTTGAAGATGCCCTAACCATCTCTTGTATTTAGATAAGCAAATGTTGCTTGTCTCTTAGCAACTTGATTACTGGGTAGTTTAGAGAATATCTGTGATAGACTGTCATAGTAGCTAACAAAGAGACATGTTTGCATGACTAGGAGTTTGTTTTAACTATCCTAGACCGTTTTAGACGGTTGGTATCAAGAGGTCAGAGCTTCACATTTTATTTTTAAGTATCTCTAGGTATGATACCATTGGGAAGCATTATCTTTAAATTTGTATCAATATACAAAGATCTATTCAATTGTGGTTAAATATACTCTTAATTATGTATCAATATATCAAGATCAATGCCTATGTAGCCCAATATAATCTTAATATTACGTCCATATGCAAGGGTCAATATCATTGTGGCCAACTATAATCTTAATTTTGTATCAATATACAAAGATCAATACCGATGTAATCCAATACAATCTTATTTTTGCACAATAAACAATGGTCAATATCACTTTAGCCAAATAACCTACTAATTTTGTATCAATATACAAAGGTATAAGGGCATATTCAATAATCTGCCCCTTCTTCTTGGACCTTCCTGTGCTATGACTATATCTCATTTTTCTCAAGCCCATGCACTCCTACATAGGAGAGGAAGAAGGATACAGAAAAGGAAAAGTAGGAATTCCCTGGGGCTAACCTCCAAAACCCATTAAGACAGGATCATTTATCAGCCTGTAGTCTCTTCCCCTACAAAACAGAGTTTTCAGTTAACCTTCAAACAACCAAAAAGAAGGGCGGAGAATCACCCTCCCCACCCTCTGGGCATGGGACATCGCTCTCTTAAAGTGACTTCCTGCTGATTTGGGTCTTAGTAGACCTGTTTGGGGCCCCAACCCAAATGGGAAAAATGATTAAAAATGTTAGTACAATCCTTTTATGTTCAGTCCTTCTGTTCTCAGCTGTTTAGATGACCTAAGGGGTTTGTAGGCAGAAGCTGATCTTGCAGGCTTCACTGAGGTTCCTGCCAGGGCATTGTGTAGAGCTGAACGGTCCCAGCGACACTGGATTGCAGTGGTGGTTGCAGGCCCCCGATGGGGACAGCTATTAAGGAAGTCTGCCAGGCAGAATCAACTGGATCACTCATCCTCCTTGGTGCCTGATTCTGCTCTCTGCTGAGGATTCTGCTGTCCGCCGTCCCCAGGCTCCCCTAATGGACACTTCGATTCTCCTGGAACGATAAGAACAGAGCCCTGCCCCAATCCCAACCCTAGGACAATTGCCCTCTTTTTTTTTTTTCTGGGGGGGGATGGGGGGGGCTAGGTAGTACTTCACCTGAAGCAAATTTGGCCTTCTCACAACATACAAAAGGTTATCTTTCAATCCGGGTTAAAGAAGAAATCATTCTGTCACCTTGGAGCTAAACCAGCTCTAGTGTATATATTTTGAGATCCCAAAGGACAATCTGCCTGCATCGAGAAGGCCTTTTGTAAGTAGCCTCCAAACCTAGGTCCCTCCAAATCCCATGTGTGTGTCTCTGAACTCTAATTATTGGGAACAGGGACCTGTGTTTCTCATCTGAGGATCAAAGATGTGTTCCACCACTCCTGGATCGAAGACTTTCTCTATTTAGAGTTTGCCCTGCATCAAGCTGACCCTGAGCTCCGGGATCTGCCTGTTTCTGTCTCAAGTGTGTTGGGAGCTGGGATCAAGGGTGTACTCTTCTTGAATGGTGGGACCAAGAGTATGCACCCTCACCACCCCGCTCCTTATGACTCCAGAGTACATAAGACCACCAACTCTAAGGTGCCCCCTCCCCCCCCACCCCACC
>CAJQZJ010031868.1:160746-174996 GCA_907164525.1 Lophiomys imhausi
AAATAAGGCTGCTATGAACATAGATGAGGAGACTTCCCTATGTCTCCATGAGAGGTCCTTTGGGTGTATACCCAGAAGTGGTATGGCTGGGTCCTGAGGCAAGGTTATTCCTAGATTTCTAAGTTATCACCAGACAGACCTCCATAGTGGTTGCACAAGCCTGCACTCCCACCAACAATGGAGTAGGGTACCCCTTTCTCCACACCTTCGCCAGCATGCGCTATCATTTGAGCTCTTTATCTTAGCCATTCTAACAGGTGGAATCTCAGGGTCGTCTTGAACAACACAATTCTTTATAGATTTGGAAAGAACAATTCTCAAGTTCATATGAAAAAACAACCCAGAATAACTAAATCAATCATGTATAATACCAGAACATATGGAGGTATCACCATCCCCAATTTCAAGCTTTACTACAGAGCAATAGTGATAAAAACAGCATGGTACTGGCATACAAACAGACCAGTTGACCAGTGGAATCAAATCAAAGACTCAGAAATAAACCCATATACCTACGGTCACTTAATTTTTGACAAAGAAGCCAAAAACATACAATGGAAAAAGGAAAGCATCTTCAACAAATGGTGCTGGTCTAACTGGATGTCAACACATAGAAGAATGCGAATAGATCCATATTTATCACCCTGCACAAAACTTAAGTGTAAGTGGATCAAAGACCTCAATATAAATCCAGGCATACTAAAATTAATAGAAGAGAAAGTGAGGAAAAGCCTGAAACTCCTTGGAACGGGTAGCAAATTCCTGAGCAGAACCAAAATAGCTCAGGCTCTAAAACAAACAATCAATAAAAGGGGACCTTATAAAACTGAAAAGCTTCTGTAAGGCAAAGGACACTGTCCTTAGAACAAAACAGGAGTCTACAGACTGGGATAAGATCTTCACCAACCAGACATCTGACAGACGGCAAATATCCAAAATATGTAAAGAACTCAAGAAATTAAAAAACAAAACAAAAATCAAATAACCCAATCAAAAAATGGGGTACAGAGCTAAACAGAGAATTCACAAAAGAGGAGTCTCTAAAGGCCGAGAGGCACTTGAAGAATTGTTCAACATTTTTGGTCATCAGGGAAATGCAACTCAAAATGACTCTGAGATTCCATCTCACACCAATCAGAATGGCTAAGATCAAAAACTAAAATGATAGCACATGATGGCAAGGATGTGGAGAAAGAGGAACACTCCTCCATTGCTGGTGGGCATGCAAACTTGTACAACCACTTATGAAATCAATCTGCCATACCCCTCCTGGGCATATATCCAAAAGATTCTTCACCAAACCACAAGGGCATTGCCTCAACAATGTCCATAGCAGCTTTATTTGTGATAGCCAGAAAGTAGAAACAACCTGTTTGCTTCAAATGAAGAATGGATAATAATGTGGTGCATTTATGCAATGGAATACTACACAGCTATCAGAAATAAGAAAATTGTGCAATTCAGAACCAAATAGATGGATCTAGAAAGGCTCATCCTAAGTGAGCTGACTGAGTCCCAGAAAGGTAAACATGGTATGTATTCTCTTATAAGTGGATATTAACCATATAGCACAGGATAATCATCCTACAACCCACAGACCCAAACAGATAGGAACCTAGCATATCTATTCTAGGAAAAACTTCACCGAGCAGTGAGTTATGGAATCTGCTGCAGGTTAGTGGCACACCTTACCCTAGATGGTGTGCCATATCAAGTCCCAGCACAAGAAGAAGCTCTTGACCTTCACATGACTGTTGATATGTGAAGGACTACCTCATCTGTGGAGAAGGAGAGTACTGAGAAGAGGGATAATGAAGGAGGAAGGGAAAGAGAGAGGTAGGGTCGGAGGGAGGGGAGGCATAAGGAAACTGTTCTAGAGGTAACTTGAAAAAGCAAATTAATTTAGAAAAAAATAACTAACCTTAAAAATATAATAAAAATAAAATATAAAATTTTCAAATGATAATTTACCAAAGGCATACTTGCCTTACTGGCATGAAAGGAAAATTGGTCTTAATTTCAGGTTAGAATGCTACACTGCAGGTTGCCACATAGCTCACACACTCTTGAATATCAGCTTAAAAGTTTTTTCCTATATATGAAGGATAAATTCTTTGTTTGTGTGTTTTATGTATGTTGTCTGTGTTGTGTGCTGTGTGCATTGTGTTTGTGTTATGTGTATGTGATATGTTGTGTATGTGTGTGTAGTGTTTGTGTAGAGAGAATGCATGGTACCATCATCTCTGCCACAGGCTGAATTATCACTTTAATTGGATCTATAACACTCGCCTAAGCTTTACCTTTGCTGTTACTAACTTTTGTACTATGGAAAGCTTTTTGTTAAAAGACAACTCTAGATTAGAAATGGAGAAGAAAACCACAATAGAAAATAAAATGCCAAGAGGTCTTGACCCAGTGAGCCTTATCTTGATGTTGACGATCGCACTATAGTAAAAAATCAGCACTACAGGTGGGATAGAGGCAGCAAGAGGAGAAAGCACTTCTGGACATGCTCCTGAATTCTGTTATTAGACAGGAAGGCCCTGTGTCTTTACCAGGTAGGGGCTCAGTCCCTGAATGTCAGTGCCAGTTCCCAGCTAGTCCATGACTCGTCCCTACTGTGGGGCTCCCACTTCATGGGCTTCATTGTCCAATTTGTCAAAGGACACGAAACTTTTATGTTTTAATATTGAGTAAATAAATGCTTTACATTTGGGTTCCTGAGCCACTGTTCCTAGGTTACTCAAAATAAATAAATAAATAAACAAACAAACAAACAAATAAATAAATAAATAAATAAATAAATAAATGGCATAGATTTTTTTTCTTTTCCATCTATGCATTTATCCAATGAGTGTAACAGGGAGGTCACCTGAACACCCATCACAACAGCAAGAAACAGACCTTAGTATCCTGCTTCACCTTAACCTTCCCTTCAATACACATGTCAGAAAGATCAGACAAGCAGCTGCGCCTGTAGTATTTCCAACAAAGGGGAGCTGTGCACATGAAGGATAGCAGGACTTGGAATCATAAATAAACAAATTCAAGATGATAAGAGGATCCAGCATAGGAGTTACATTTCAGAATCCCTGATGTGAGACCCCTGTGCATTCACAGAACGTCCTCTTTCTCTCTCTCTTCCTCTTTTCCCCTCTTCTTCTTTCTTCTCTCTCTCTCATTGCCTCTCTCTATCTCTCTGTCTCTCTCTCTCCCTCTTGTGTGTGTGTGTGTGTGTGTGAACAAACCACTTAGCTAGACTAGTGCTTGGTATGAGCCCAATAACAATTACTTCTTATCATAGAAAAAGAAAAGGAAGCCAATCCTTATTGAGCACCTGAGGTGGGAGGCATTACATTAAATACTTTCACCATTCCTTATGTCATCATTATACAGATTCTGCAACATGATAAGGTAGAATAATTAAATAGTCTTTTCAGCAGCAACATCTAATTAATCTACAGCAGACCCTAGATTCAAAATCATTCTTCTTTGCCTCATGACAGGATGATTTATGTCTTGAGTCTTCATGTACAGAAAGTATTGACAGATATCTATTACAGAAGTCCAGATTTCCAGAAAGCTAATGATCTGCCAGGGTTGTCTTTCAATGCCAGTGCTCAACATGAATGGTTGAAATTCAGCCCACTTGTGTTCAACGGTAAAAGATCCCAGTTAAAAGAACCTACCACCGAATCTTAGAATCTCCACATGGCAATCCCTATGCTCACATCAAATCCAACCAATTTGGGTGGACAGATGGGGGTGGAGCTTCTGTGTTTGAAGATCTAAGCTCTTTCTTTCCTTTGTTAGAGTCTCAAAGCCTTCCACTGAATCCTCAGCACATGTTTAAGTGAAGAAAAAGGGTGAGTTTAGCTTATTTGATTCACACATAGAGCAGACCTGGATATAGAAATATCACTTCTGTTCCAAATCCTCCTCATCATACTTGGTTACATGCAGAGGAGGCAGGAAAAAATAATTGAAGGCTGGGGAGATTTCTCAGTGGGTAATTCATACTATGAAAGCATGAATATCTAGTTCTTATAGAGAGAAGCTCTTGTGCACTGTGAGGAAGTAACACCTGTCAATAAAGATCTGATAGCCTATTAGCTTAAGCAGGAAATAGAAGGTGGGATGTCCAGGAGAAAAAAGGATTTCTGGATAAGTCAGGTGCAGGAAGAGGTTTGCCTTGAACTCTGAAAAGTCAGACACTTCAAATTTAGGAATGCTAACTAGTCATGTGGCACTCATAGAATAGAATAAACAGGATATATAAGTCACGAGATAGTTGAGGAACAAGCCAAAGCTTTTATCCTAAGCACTTATTCATAAATAATAAGCCTGTAAGTTGTTATTTCTGGGAACAAAGAGGCCAGTGGGGAAAACATGCAGTTACAAGTTCTAATCCCTAGCATAAAAACCATTAGTATTTATAACCAATCTAATACCAGTAACCCTGGAACTGGGTGGGAAATCAGAGACAAGTTGATTGTGAAGACTCAGTGACCAGTCAGTCTAACCAAAATGGGGAGTTCTAGGCTCAGCGAGAGATCCTGTCTCAAAAAATAAGTTGAAAAGCAATGAAAGAAGACATGTGATGCCACTCTCTGGCCTCCTCACGTGTATGTATAGATATGTGAGCCAGACTACACAGTTCATGTATATACTGTACATACATATACACAACACATACAAAGAAAAAGAAGAAAAAGCATCTGCACATTCAAGAGAAAACAGTCCATGACACACTCCTCTGCTTACCAAGCATTTGTAGCTCAACCCTTTTTTCAGCCTTTTATCTCTGTATTTGGAAACTAGAAGCAGTTAGGACATCCAAGGTCCTAAGACTACTGATATTTGTACTTTCTCCATTCCCTTTAACCCATGCATGGAAAAACAATAACAAAAAACAGAAAACAAACAAAAAAAAAACCCCAAAAAACCTATAAGCATTTCTGGTCTGATCTCTTACACTGAAAGGTTTTTGAGAATAATCAGAATACTTTTACTTTGCCTTTTTCCAGCTATGTTCCTTGCTCTTCATATGCAGAAGCATATGTCCCTATTCTTGTGCTGTTTCAAACAATACATGAAATGGTCAGCCCATGCAATAGCAGCGCTCTGTTTCTAACTCAGTGTGTTTACTTTCTGCCATCTTAGGTTTGGAACTCAGTAAGCATTCTAATTTCACCTTTGATTTCTTTTTTTTTTTTTTTGGTCAAATTGAATGTGTCTTTTATTCAAATAAACAGTGGAGAAGTCACCTTAGATTTCTGTATTATACAGAGGTTAACTGTTCAGAAAAGTAACAGCAAAATAGCTTCAGCTAACACATTACAAATTCATCTTTATATAAAGGGCAATTAGCAGCATGAGTAGGGGAGAGACCTTGTCTACTCAGACACTTGGGAAACTGCTTTCCTTCCTTCCTTCTCATGATTTTATGATTTCCTAAGCCTTACATCCATGGGTAGACTTTCTGTATCAGATTTCATATTATCTAGAAGAATATCATACTATCTCCATTATATTGAGCAGGTCTCATCAAGTTACAAGACAACGTGGAAAATGTTGTCTGCCAATATCGCAAGGCAAAAGAGGAAATGAGTCTGAAGAGTCAGTTCATCATTGTACCAAATCTGTCCTGAGCTGAGGGAATACCATAAGTACATGATATCACATAAGATTGAGCATAGCTACAGCCAGGAGTTCTCACTGGCATTGGATACAAATCAGTCAGTGGCCTTAAGATGACTGTCCTTCGCCCCCTCCTTAAGTTTATACTCAGTAAAATCCATGAGAGTTGGACAATCATTAAAACTGAGGCATACTGTCATAATTCTAGCAATAAATGACTGACTTGGCTTTCTAGAGAAGAAATGACAAGAGTTCTTTCTAGCCTTCCTTCTAGAAAGCACCCTCCATGTATTTTCCATGTCAGAATCCCCTGCACGGAACTCATTATTATCCCTATGTTCTTGTGTATACATGTTTAGCAAGAGATGTAAGAGTCTAAATAAAACAAAGTCAGAAAAAACACTAGCATACCATAACCAGAAAGTCGTATCCCTTAATATACAAGCATCATATGTATTTTGTTAAAAAATACACATGCTGGGACCCATTTCTTATGATTAGGTTTGATTCAAAAGGACCTAAGACAGTCTTAATTGGTCTGATTTCAGAAGTATTGGTCAGAAAGATAATTCTGGCCCTGTTAGTAACTCGGGATTGACCATGTACCATAAGTCTTTGGATATCCCTGTGCTTTGAGAGCTTAAGGACATGACAGTGTGCTGCTTGGCGTTTCCTGGAGCCAAGAACTTTCTCCCTACTTGAAGTACTGAGTTGTTCCTTGTATGTTCTGATTTATGATGTAAGCCTGTGAATTCTGATAAATAATTAAATAGCCTTTTTGCTTCGTAGAGATGAATGAAAGTCTCTTCGTGGCACTGGCATGTCTTAGAAAAACAAGAGTAACTACTAAGTCTGGGGTACTCTATGTGAGACAGGCTTAGTAGCCAATGCACTGGAAGCAAGCTACAATTTTGGAGCATTGCCTGTAGAACATTAGGGAATGTAAAAGGAAACTAGATGTCTTTGAAAGAATCCTGATCATGTCTTCATAATTCTATATGAGAGCACTGAGTCAATGGGAAGTTGAAACTGAACCTTTTAAATTATTCAATATGTATTTACTGATAACTATAATCACTTATAAACATTCACTTAACTACTAACCCTACGAATGCCTACAATCCCTAATACCTACCCAATAAACCTATTGATAACTATTACAACTATTTTCATAACCTTTTAGAAGGATACAGTCTCTGAGGCAGGTCCTCAGTTGTCAGGAACACAGTCTCTGAGGTGTTATGCACTTAGTTAGCAGTCCTTCTTCCGGAATATCTCAGACTTAGATCTGTCAGGGTAAATTGGCTATGGAGGCTTCACCTAAAATAAGGCTTGAGGCTTTCTTCTCTCTGAGAGACCTCAGCCATCTGTAAGCCAACTTATTTCCTTTGTATCAGGAACTCTGCTGCTCTGCCTCAGTCCTTAAAGCCAGCCACAGTTCCGTTCAGGCTACTGTTTGGACAGGTCAAACCCCACTAGGCAAAAGCTGATCCACAGGGTTTAGTCCTTGGCCCTTTTCTGTTTTGCTGAGGCTTTATCTGCTCACCAGCTTCTTTCTGTCTCAGGGAGATCTGGCCATCACTTTCTCCATCAGATACAAACTACTCACTGTTTCTAGTGTGAGAACTCTCTAGCATCAGAGCTCTCTAACATGGAACCCCACCCCCCACCCCCCACCCCCCACCCCTCACCCCCTGGCTACATGCACTTGTCCTTAAATAGGATCTCTCCTGTTTCCACCTGGCTTCAGCTTATCTGGGTTCTGCCCACTTAGCAGCTGAAAACAATGCCAGGCCATAAACCTTGTTTTTAGTCAATAGTCTCTCCTTGTTTCACCTGACCTCATCCCTGTTTTTAGTCCATAAACTGATAAGCTAATTGCCCACAACCAAGTTGATCTTCATGCCTTGGATTAAAAGACTGTATCAGAAACCCCTAGCTATTTACTAAATCTAATTTATATTAATCTAACTCCCCTTACAGGAAGTTAATGCTTAGTCAGCAGCAGTACATGAAAGATGGAGCAGGAGTTACAGAATGAACAGAGATACGTGCAGATCCTTCATTTCTCAAATCACGTACAAAAAAATAACATTGTAAATTTATTGTGTGGTCAGAGGATCCTTCTGACTCTTCTTTCTCTTGTTCTACCTCTCTTCTCTATTATTATAGAAAGAACTTTGGATTATAAATTGGAAGACCTGAACTTGTATTCTGGCATTGTGTTTGTCACCTGAGGCATTTAACTTTAGATCTCCAATGATATTTTCAATAAAGAAAGATAAGCCAGGGAATTTCTGGCATCTCCTGCAACTCTACTATATTTCCAAAACTCTTGGTTACTTGGTTATTTCCCTGCCTCCAAGAAATCCTAAATGGGTCTGCAACAAAGACCATCTTATGCAGAACCATGATGGGGGAAATGAAATATTTTCACACCTTTAAAGATCACAATCTGGAGGAAGGCATCCTAGACTGTAGACTTTTTGTGGAGACAAAGAACTGTTTTGATTTTTATAACCAAGAAGTTAAAAGGGTTATGGAAGCTAGGAATTTACATAAGAAAATATTTAGAAACCTCTTGGTGACTTTAGAATGGTTTTCCTATTATCAATATTCTACCCAATGTAGAAAGGCCAGTCAGTTGCAATCCTCTGATGTGAGGTGCAAGATCACCTTCAGAACAGAAGCCAGAATTGTTCTCCCCTTTATCCTTCCTAACTCTCCAGAGTATAAAAATCTCAGGCTGCCCTTCTTCAGCTGAGAAGGTAATGGTTCAAAAGGAACTAAGGAACATCCACTAGCTCTCAGGTATACAGGTTGAATAAATGATGAAGTTCATTAGGAGCCCAGACCCAGGAGGGAGATGATGCAGAGGCATTCTCATAGAACGCCAAGTGCCATCTAGGTGTGAACTTACAGAGAGTACCTGGATCTCATCCACAAAGCTTAGTTACCATAGATCATTTTGATGGTGGACAAGTGTGAGCTCCATGTAGTTTTAAGGTCACATAGAGACACAGTCAACTATTTGCAAATGACTGTGAATAAAAGGTGTCTAGGTTTGTACCAGGTGCTTGGCAAGGTTTTCTTCAAGGCCAGCTGCAGTGTGTGACTCATCAACTAGGATGTTGTTGGTTGCCTCGGAGGATTCCATGTGACAACAAAGAATTCAATGTCAGAAAAATACAGATGACCAAGCTGTGGGTGTAACAGCTTTATTGTCTCAGAATGAGAGGATACTAAGGCTGGGAGTATGCTGTGTCCGTTATTTTATAGGCGTTCTATGTCCTCCCCTTTCTTCTGCTGGTTCTGTTTAGAAACCCATTGGATGCCTGCTGTTTCCCATCACAAGCAATGGCTTCAGGGAGCAACATCTGCCTTCTTAGGGAGATGGGCTTCACTTTCATTGTCTACCTGTTTTCCTCTAACTCTCACTTAAAGGTAAAGATAGGTGGCTTAGAACCTGGCTAAACAAGGCAAAAATGGTTAATCACTGCCTGTTAAGCTCGACTTATCATCACAGCCTTTTATCTTTAACCTGGTCTAGTTTATAATTTTTATTAATGACTTGAAGAATACATTAAGTCCTGAAAAAGAATATTGCTTACATCGATTAGTAAACTAAAAATGTTGGTCAGCTCTTCCTCAGAGATAAACACAAAGCCCAAACTTGGAGTTGGGATATTGGCTGTCTATGAACTACATTCTCAACAGCAGGGTGTTTAATACTTTACCATCTAGTGAGAGTGGGTTCTGATCTCATCTTGACTAATCAGTATGATTTGCTCACCAGCAACATCAAGGATGTGTTCAGTGACAGACAGAGCCCACTCACAGGAGAATGTCATCTTGCTCAACACTTCATATTGGATTGCCACAACTGTTTAAGTAGGCATACAGATGGACAGGCTGACAGACCTTGGCATTTATAGCATTAGAAAAGCCTAGGGTGGGCTATTCCCTCATCTATCTGAGCACTGGGCATTTGAAAGCATTTTTAGACATATTCTCATTAAAACAGAAATGATGTTCAATGATCAAGCTGTAGACAGAAATAAGAACTATATGAACAAATGGTATCTGTTTGCTCTTAGCATTTAATCTTCAGTGGGTAGAGTGTAAAATGGGTGGGGGTGGGGGAGAAAAGAAAGAAGAAAGCAAGCTTACCAACGGTGTAGTTGGAGATTAGTTTTGGACAAAATCAACCTTGATTTGAGTTCAGCTTCTGGAGAATCCTTGAGAAGTATCATATTGGTTCATGAGCTGGGGTCTGAATGGTACAATATTGATTCATGATATAGGGCCTGAATGGTATCATATTGGTTCATGAGCTAGGGCCTGACACTTGTCAAAGATGAATTAAGTGTTTTAGCCACTATTGCTAGGGCATAGCAAGGGGTTTGAAATGTAAATTAAGAAAATAAATTTTTGTGTCAGACTTAATTTCTGGGAGTCACCAGGCAGGTTTATCTTCAACTATAGAAGGAGATTCCATTTTTATTCGAATTACATGTTGTGCCTCTAACAGCTCCAGGGTAGAGATAGTAAATTATAAACACATTTGGTGGGGCTGTGATGTGTATTAGCAAGGAGGAAGTTCCGCCTAAGCCCTAGCTCCTTTGTTGAACCCCTGGATGTCTGAATACAAATAATCATTAGGGAGACAGCTGGCTGCTGCTGTGCATCGCTGATAAAACATTCTATGCTTCCTTGTCTTTTCTTCCTGGGAATCTTGCCAGAAGAACTGAAAGCAAGTGTTTGGATAAGCAAATGGGGTCTGTTATGGGCTTCTGTTCATCCCCACGGGATGCATTGATTCTCGTACATCTGTAACATCATGGGTAAACATGCATCTAACAGACTGGGATAAATAACTGGAAGGTCAGCTCTGCAAGACTTTCTGTTAGTAGGGATGCCAAGAAGATTTGAAACAGTGAGACCATTTGTTCTATCAAGATGGGAAGTTTGCGGGAGAAGCATGCCCTTGAAGGCTATTGGGAGAAGTAAATCCAGTAGAGATGAAGACATGGGAGGCCCCTGGAATGTCATTTTCTAGTCTTATGCTCTACCTGCCGGGGAGTTCTAACCACCACCAGGATTTCAGAATTTACCATCAAGCCAGTGTCTGTGTCAATGTGCCCTGACCAGCTGTGTAGTCGTATGTGATTAAATTCTCATTTTATACTTTATGGTCACATAGCAAGCTCAAACTCAGTAGGCTCAAAGATGGGCACAGCATTACTATGGAATTACTCTTGCCTTTCCATTTTCTTCACAACTGAATGGAAGCACAATTCATTCATCTTTGAAGACTCTTTCATGTATTCGCACATGGGTCTGGAAAACATTTATCTGATTACATACTTGTGCCCTACAATGTTTGCTTGTTTTTACTGTAGTAGTTAAGAAAGAAAATCGGATCCTCAGGACTATGCATCTTGGTGGAAGGAGATTAATTTATAAGTGTGATAAAAATGATAACAACAATAATCTCAAACTTAACAGGTATATGAATAAGAGAATCACAACTAATAAGACCTAGAAGAATAATGAATAAAATAAAAGATTAGGTATGAGTAAACAGACGGAAGCTATTATAGCCTGAGTGTCAAGGAATTGACATTAGAGTTAATAAAACTCTGAAATGCAAAATGAAACAATCTTATATATGTTTGTTGAAGTATGATATGCACATATATATTTACATATTGATACATACAAATATGTGTTTGTATATCTTATATGTATATATATGAGCACAAAAAATATAATTATATATGTACATGTATATTGTTATATATTATTCATATAGTACATATATATGCATAAATATACATGAACAAATACCTAAGTATATGGGAACAAATGAAGATAAGCTAACAATGATTATATTAAAGATATAAATAGCAGTATTTTAAGACCACAGCCTCCGGGGTGCAATACAAGGTCACTATAATTCCAACTATTTGAAAGCCAGAAACTAAGGATCCTTTAAGCCCAGGAGTTCAAGCCACTAAGATGAGATCTTCCCTTAAAACCAAAAGCAAGCAATGGCTCACTTGAACTACACTAGGGAGACCCTTACTACTGAGAATCCTGTCTAGAAAAATCCCAGTAATCCAATTGTTGGTATACTCACCTGAAAAAGCATAATGTTAATATGTATCTGATAGGTAGCAGGTTTCTCAATCATGGGACATCAGAAAACATACTAAGTCTAAGATATTTTAAAATGTTAATTTTTATTGTAATGGTTAGTTTTAACCGTACGCTTGGTACAACCTAGAAGAGTTGAACCGGGGAAGACTCTCAATGTGTGATCGCCTACACTGTTTTGGTTTGAGGGCCTGTCTGTGGTGAATTGTTTTATCAAGTTAATTGATGCTAGGAATGACCTAGCCTACTGTGGGCACCATCATTCCCTAGGCAGGAAGCCCTGAACTGTGTAATAGTGCAGAAATCAAGGTGGGCACAAGCAAGAGAGCAAGGCATCGATTGACTGTGGGTGAGATATGACCAGCTGTTTGGAGCTCCGGCCGTGATTTACCCCGAACGATGGGCTGCGTAACCTGGGATTCTAAGCTGATTTATACTCCCTTCACTCAAAATTTTCTTCAGCTTTACAATATTTTTTTCACAGCAACAGAAAGGAAACTAGAATAACTATTAACACAATTTTAAAAGTTATGAGTAAATCTTAGTGTAATGCATTTATTAGTAAAATGAGTCTATAAGCTAAGAATCACACTTTATGTTTCATTCAGGTATCATTTTTTGTGAACCTAATATACCAGGCACTGGACTGAGTCTTGTGAAATATATGAACACAAATAAGAGTAATAGTCTTCCTTAAAAAAAAAATTTCAAGCAGAACTCTCCTGTAAGCCCAGGATTGGGAGATGGATATAGCAGGATCCTAGAGTTATTAGCAAGCTAGTCTATATAAAATGAGAGCTTTGGGTTAAGAGAAAGACCATGTCAGAAGAAACACAGTGGGAAGTGAGGAAGACATATCACCTCCTGGCCTCTGTATAGCCATGCACACATATATATGCATACCTCCCCACACATATGAACACGTATACTTTAATATTCTTATATGGATCAAAGGAGATGCAGTCAACTCCATGTGTTAAGACTTCACAGAGCCAGCACATGGTTTTGTAGGTTTGGTAGGATTTGAGCACAAATAGGAAGGTGGGCTTTCCAGTATACTGGAGTTATGACAGTGAGAATATACAAGTATGTGGCAGCCACTAGCCCTACAAATACACTAGTCACAATGTAGTACTGTGCATACCTGCCTGCTGGATGACTGTGCTGAGCTTACAGATGAGAATTCCAAAGTTGACATATGCACAGGAGGGATGCACATTACTCTGTGCAGAAAAAAAGAAAAAAGCATTGAAACTGAACTTTTTTAGTTATTAAACACTTATTTATTAATAACTATATTAACTTATAAACATTCACTTAACTACTAACCCTACGAATGCCTACAACCCCTAATACCTACCCAATAAACCTATTGATAACTATTACAACTATTTTCATAACCTTTTAGAAGGATACAGTCTCTGAGGCAGGTCCTCAGTTGTCAGGAACACAGTCTCTGAGGTGTTATGCACTTAGTTAGCAGTCCTTCTTCTGGAATATCTCAGACTTAGATCTGTCAGGGTCAATTGGCTATGGAGGCTTCACGTAAAATAAGGCTTGAGGCTTTCTTCTCTCTGAGAGACCTCAGCCATCTGTAAGCCAACTTATTTCCTTTGTATCAGGAACTCTGCTGCTCTGCCTCAGTCTTTAAAGCCGACCATAGTTCTGTTCAGGCCACTGTTCAGATAGGTCGAACCCCACTAGGCAAAAGCTGATCCACAGGGTTTAGTCCTTGGCCGTTTTCTGTTTTGCTGAGGCTTTCTCTGCTCACCAGCTCCTTTCTGCCTCAGGGAGATCTGGCCATCAGTCCACCAGCACTTTCTCTATCAGAGGGTACAAACAACTCGTCATCCTTTCTAGTATTGGAGCTCTCTAGTGTGGGGCTCCCAGGCTCCATCCACTTTTCCTTAATAGGATCTCTCCTTGTTCCACCTGGCTTCAGTTTAATCTTAGCAGCTGAAAACAATGCCAGGCCATAAACCTTGTTTTTAGTCCATAGAGTCTCTCCTTGTTTCACCTAGCTTCCTCCTTGTTTAGTCCATAAAGACTCCCCTCGTTTCACCTGACTTCATCCTTGTTTTTAGTCCATAAGCTGATAAGCTAATTGCCCACAGCCAAGTTGATCTTCATGCCCCCGATTAAGAGACTGTATCAGAAACCCCTAGATATTTAATAACCTAATTTATATTAATCTATCTTCCCTTACAAAGCATAGCCTAAGTGCTGACTGGGCCTGGGGCTCATGGAAGCATGTATGAAGAAGCATCTGTCAACTTAGGTGAGTGAGCACTGACAACCAGCTGAATCCTCCCTTTCTCACAAACCATAACAAAATATCCCTTTTCTGTATATTTAAAAAAAACTACTGTTTGGTATCATATCATTCCTAGTGTGTCAAATGCAAATATATATATATATATATATATATATATATATATATATATATATATA
>CAJQZJ010031868.1:175006-203237 GCA_907164525.1 Lophiomys imhausi
TATATATATATATATATATATATATATATATATATATATATATATATGTGTGTGTGTGGTTCAATGTGACATGAGTTTCAGATACAGGGACAAGCCTGAGAAAACAATGGCACTGACATATCTGTGTACATGAATGACAACAATGGCAAGAGAGCTCCAGGGCAGGCTAAGATTCTCAATGCATGAATGTCTTTTATATATCAATAGGAGCCCTTAGAACACAGGGGAGATAAGTGGAAAAGAACAGGTCCAGAGGCTGACAGAATATATTTGTCTAGAAAGCATATCAAATTATTGATAATGACAGAGACTCAAATGTAAAGAAAGGTGAAGTTATCTGCTTACAGATTTAACAAAGTATTTTAAAAATCATGGCTCTTCCATATTATTACTAGCAAAGAATGTAAGCTATATAATTTCCGCCAGGGACTATGTGGATATATATATATATATATATATATATATATATATATATATATATATGAATATATATATATGAATGACTAGCCTTACACTTCAACCACATAATACCTCTGCCAGAAATGTTACTTTATTTTATTTTAAAGTTGATAAAACCACCAAAACCACCCATTAAGGTGCTCCTGGGGCAGGGTGTTTTATGAAAAGATATGGCTGCCTCTCAGACACACAGGAATAGCTGGAAAGCCGGGCTTGGAGAACAGTAGGAACCTGGACTCTCTGGTGTCTTATTTAGAAGAATGGCCCTTCTTTTAGAATCCTGCGAGTCACACAACTTGGCTAGAAATAATACTGTTCTTATCTCCCTTAGGTTAAAATTCCAAATTAAAAAATAAATAGAGTTGTTTGGATCCTGTATACCATGTCACACCAATTAGCTACAGTCCAAAAGCAGGATTCCACACCTTAAATGTAAATATGGGACACCTGCTGGGGAAGCAGGTGGTTCCCAAAAAGGAGATCTTAGATGGGCAATTTGATATGTGTCCCGAAGACATGTGGAGAAATTTGAACAAGGATGTATGCAGAAGATGCTTGTCCCAACATTATCTATAGAAATTCAGAAAAAGGAATGCTTTGACACTCATTTTAAAATGGCAAATTAGGAAAATAATGCACAAATATTAATTAAGCAAGTTAAAATCTATTTCTATACAAGGAAATATTCAAGGAAAGTGGAAATATCATAGCTGCTTGATTTTTTTCTTGTAAAAAATTTAAGAAATACTACTCAAACCTTCAGTTATGAATTGAAGTCTAATGTGAGTGGCAGTGACGATTATCAAGTGAAAGTACCTGATTTTCTTAATTTCTCTAAGTTCACTATATTCGGTACATATGACTTTTATAATCATACTTTGGAATGTTTTAGAGATGCATTTGATAGGATCAGTGTTTTCTAGTGACTGACAGTCCAGAGTTAATCATTTTGTTCATTTGGTTCCACTATTCCTTAGGTGAACAATGTTGGTCACAGGGATTGACCTCTTTCACCAGGGATTTTACACATGAAAACTGGAGAAATAGTAATAATTTAACAGCCTGGGGCTTTGTGAACATTGAGTCCATGTGAACCCATAGCCCAATACTGTTGAAAAGCTGATGAAAGGTGGCTCTTGTCACAACTGAGGAACACAGACAAGCAACATCTAACCCTGACAGGAATGCAAAGAGGATGGGATAATTTCATTGGTTTTCTTTTCACACATTTATTTCTTATAATACATTGCTACTACAAATTGGATTTTCTAAAAGAAAGGGCATGCATTTGACTAAACCCCCCGAACTAACTATGAAATTGTTTTATTTGCAGGTTAGTTCAAATAAAATTATTTTCTTTTACAAATTAAAAAAGTTAGAGATTAACCAAATTCATAAATATAAACATCCCATATTGGATGGATTTTCTCCACCTTAAAATTATACCAGATAGCTTCTAAATTGGGTTTAATCAAGAATTCCTTGATCCACATGCTTGAGGAATGTAATGGAGAGGATACTTCCTCCTGAGCTCTCAGGGCCTTGCATATCTCCAATGGGAGAAGCTAAACCAGCTTTGTTAAAATTCTATTTGGCCTCCTGACTTTGCTATGAACAAACCACCATTAGCCTCCCTTCCCTCTAATGCAGGAATAGCCTAGGGACCAAAGGTGTAGGGCTCACAGCCACAGTTGTGCACACTACTGGTTTAATGGACCAGGGGGATTGTCCATCCTCAGACCTGTTTCTTCTCTCGTGTTTCCCTCCTTGTCCTTCCCTCTGATTTACAATCAATTTTTCTTTTCCAAAGATGAGCAATTCTTGCTCATTTCCTAAATAAGCCTTAGCATTTGGATACATTTTTTTGACCCTCATACTTAAATTAGTTTTGGATAATGACAAAACAGAGGTCACCAAAGCATGGGATCAGTAACAGTGTCTATCCTCCAATATTTATTTTAAGAGAAAGAAATTACACAAAATTCATATGTGTGCTGAAATTAAGAGTTATTTTCTGGCTTTGTATTCTCACAGTATCCTCCTTTTGCTTTTCCAAATTACATACTCAGTGTATTCTGTTCATGAGATCAGTCAATAAAGACCTGGACTGAGCCGAGCTCCTCCCAAATGATCTAAAAGTGCTCCACCACTGAGCTCATACCTAATATTCTTTCTGCTTTTTATTTTGAGAACTCCTTCTGTAGCCCAGGTTAGTCTTGAATCATCAGCCCTCCTGATTCAGCTTCCTGAGTAGCAGAGAACACAGGCCTGAAGCAACAGATCCAGCAGACCGTTTTCCAATGGCTTCCATATCTCTTCCATTCTAAGACTCCTAAAGTCATTCGTGTAATAGGGGTCTTTCAGGTCCTCTTGACTAAATGTTTAGTTTGTAGAAGGAAGTAGACACAAAGGTCCTAAGTGATTTGCTCTGACCCTGTAGTTAGGATTAAACCAAGATCTTCAGGCACTTGATTTCGAAATTTCTGTTCATTTTGCAATTTGCCTTGCCTTAAAAGTAAAAGATAGTACATTTATGCCTGGTTAGCAGCTAATTTTCACCTGTAAGATCTCTTTCAATCTATAAACCAGTGGGTCATAAATGAAATGGACCAAATGGAACACAAATGCAGCTTATTCATTTTCATACTTCTCTGGTTCTCAGACAATAGTTTTCAGCCTGGAATTCATATTAGTATCTTCTGGAAGCTTAGTTTTTATTTATTAAACAAATGCCACTATGGCTCTCATTCTAGGCTTATTAGTTAAGAATCTGGAGAATACGTTTTCAAATGTCTTAGAATAGTTTTGCTGGGCAACATGATGATGCTATATTTAACTTATTAAAGAAACTTATTAAAGAAAACATTGTTTGCCATAGTGGATACACCATTTTACATTCTGAGTGGCAAGGTACAAGGGCTTCCTTTTCTTTATGTCCTCACTAATAATTGCTATTGTCAGTTACTGCGATATTAGCCATCCTATTGGCTTGAAGCAGTATCTCACCATGGTTTGATTTGCATTTCCCTAATGAGTATTGAGAATTTTTCATATGCATAATGGTCATTCATATGACATTTTGGATGTGTCTAGTCTGATCATTTGCCTATTTCTAAACAAATCCCTTGTCTTATTTATCATTTGCTCTTACTTCCTGCCATTTTCCCAGGGGTGTCTTTTCATTTTTGTGATAGTGAGTTTTGAAGATGAATTCTTAATTCTGATAGCCTGGCATTTGTTGTTTTAGCACTTGCATTTCTGTTGTAACACCTAAGCAACTGTTTCTGTCACAAAGGTTTACCATCATGTTTAATTCAGTTTGATCTTAACTTGTATGTAGTAGAATTCCAACTTCATTCGTTTGCTTCCTTTTTGCATGTGACTATCTAATTCTTCTTATTTATTGAAAAGTTTAATCTTCATGCATTGGATAATTTTGTGTTGTTATGAAAGTATAGTTTAATTTGGGAATCCAATTGTCTGGAGTTAGACAGTAGTGTTGGTTGCACAAGTTTGTGAATATATCAAAATGCCCTGTGAATGGATTTTATGGAAAGTTAATTATATTTCGGTGAAAATATTTTACCCATTAATTCAGTTTTATTTATCTTCTTGAACAAGCATCCCAATCCAATCTGTTGATTCTTTTTTAATATTTGTCTGTTAGTAAGAATGTTTTCACAGTCTCTGCTATAGCTTCTCATACAATTATTTGTGCAGTTTTCAAAGGTATAAATGGTGTAAGTTGAGATAGATGTTATGCACAGAGAACATTTATCCATGAAGGCTCTGTACAGGCAATATTGCCATAGATAATTTGCCCAACCCATGATCCCAGTCTCACAATTCAGAAATTCTACCCTGACAGTGTTCTACGTCAATCAAACCTGACGTAAAAGTCCTAAACTCACAAGAGTAGGACCATGAACCCAAAATGCTACCACATCATTTTAGAATTAGATCAGTTGACTAGTAGCCATGTGTAGTCCTTTTCTGTGTGTATGATAAATGGAATAATAAAAGACAAATTTCCTGGTCAGGGCAATGCTGTGACTCAAAAGCTTGACACAAAATGCATTCCTGTGAAAACAGCTTCTTTGCAGGGCTACACCAGACAACACAATTGAATAGCCTTCATCCTGTGTCTGGCTTTCATCTAGGAGCCACTTCATGCTCATCGATCTTGCTTCAGGACCAGGAAGCGTTCTATCTATTACCTGACTTTTTACAGACTTCTGATCAAGCTCCTGATCATCCCTCATGTGCTGATTTTGTACATTCATCCAAGGGAACAGGCTTTCAGTAGCCTCCTACTTGATTTTCCCCTATGAGACAGTGAACACCGTAAGACAAAGATTTATTAACTGATCTTTGAACATTTTCCTGGACCTAGAATAGACTTGCATGTTATCAGTAAAATGAGCTGAACCTTTAGGTCATTTATCATCTTCAGAAGCACTTTGTCCTTTGTGTTGGTGTGTTTTGACAGTTCCAGAGATTTTAATAGTATAGCAATGTAACTAATGCCCATTTCCTGAGTTAAAAGAATAGTCTGTCTCTAAATGAAGTCAACTTGTTCTGAGGAATGTGCAATTTCTTTAGGTAAAGCAATTCAAATCATTGTGACTCAAAAGCAGTTATTACAAGGGCACTATTTTCTGTTTGAATGACTTCTAAGTGAAGATCAAACTCCTTTCAGGGGGGTTGTAGATGCACAAACACAAACCCACCAGAGCTTCTTATTCATATATCTAGAATGGAAGGGCACAGAATTACAAGCCTGACAGGCTTGTTCTTGGGTAATAATGATGTTGATGTCTGTGCACTTCTACAGAGAACCCCTACTCTTCATCTTTCTTAATCTTCCACGACTGAATCAGAGTCCCAAGTGTGATCTGTGTGTCCCCGGCACTGACAATACCTGACAGTTTGTTTGAAGTAAAGGAGTTTGGGCCATACCTGTGGCTCCTGGGACAGAATCCTCAATGTAACTAGCTCTCTGGTGATTTATGGGTGCTCATTAAAATTACAGAAAGCACTGGCATAGAACATTGGGAGAGGTTACTTTCAGGACAGGACAGAGAGGATTAAAGGGAAAGATGATCTAATTAAGAGGAACAGGGACATGCAAGTGTGCGGGCTTGCGTATCTTTGGACAAAGCTGAGATAACTAAAACAAAATGATTAAGTTGGACAGAGTCCTACCAAGACACAGACTGGAATACTCAAAAGAGGACCTAGAAAAAGCCTGAATTAAGATGCTATTTGCACTGGTGTGGGCAGAATCAAACTGACTTTTAACAAGTAGTAACACATTTAGCCACTAATAACAACAATGAGGGTCCAGGAGGAACAGAAATATACCCAAATTATCATTTCTTTTTCCTCTTTTAGTGCACCTATGTATCTTCCACTGGCCAAACCCACCTAGAAGAAGGAAACATAGCTATTACAGTCTATAGAATTCACTCTGTTAGGAGCATACAGAGGAAGATCCAGAAATATATAGGCTCCTGCCTTTAAAAAATCTATTTACTGTTCACAAAACAGTTAGAGTGGGCCATATTGAAAGTTATGCCCTCACTTTCTCTACAAATGGAAGTTTGTGAGAAAAATCTAAGTCACACAGACATAGAAAATCCTAATATTCCCTTTTCACTTTCAAACTCAGAAGTCTCTAATAACTACCACCAAAGGAGGAAGGTACATTGCAGGGAGTAATGAGAAATTAAGTTGTGGGCTGTGGGTCAGCTGACAATTCTTGCTGGACAAGATGTATGCAGAGCTCACCTTGTGTTGTGGTTGGTTTTTATTGTCAAATTGGCACAACCTTGAGTCGCCTGGGAAGAGGGAACCTCAACCAAGGAATTGGCTCCATTGTATTAGCTTGTGGCCACAACTGTATGAGACTGTCTTGTCTGATTATCGATGTGGGTAGCACCATCTCTAAGAAGGAGAGTCTAGGGCATAAAAAAAAAAAAAAAAAAAACTAACTGAGCCGTTTATCAACATTCTTCCATCATTTCTTCTCCAGGTTCCTGTCTTGAGATCTTGCCCTTTAAGAAAGTTTTTATTTAAAACACTTATATTTATTAATACTTAACAAACACCCATAAAACACCTATATCCTATAACCTAATACCTATAAATGCTTCATATCTAACCAATCATATTTTAATTTTCTTAAAAGGATATTAATATCCTTAGCATAGGCCCATGTAGGCTAACTTGATTTTACCAATACTGGCAGTCCCAGTAGGCAGTCCCTTTCAAGCTTAGCATCCATTGGGCTTAACTTCGCAAGTTCATATGGTCAGTTTATTTCAATGGCTAGATTGTGACCAGCTTATAAGGTCAGTCTGTCTTAACCACTAACAAGGCTGACTACCTCCATCAGCTGAGATTCATTTCTATAGACTCCTCGGCCCTTGTATGCTTCATGGCCTAAAGTTCCTTCACAGGGCTCCCAAACTCTGCCCTCCTCCTCACTCTTCTGTCATCTTGAGTCCCTAGACAGACGACTTTAATATCCAGTTTTAAAAGAACTTTCTCTCAGCAGGTTCTATGCCATGCATTTTTTTTTTTTTTGCCAACCTTCTTAGGGTGGCTTATGGGAAGTGCCTCAGGCTATTGCAGCCTAAATGCTGATGAATGGCATACCTTGCCGCACACTTCTCCAGTGTGTGTTATCTTCTCAGTCTGTGAGAGCAAGAGGAAGAGAGTGAACTCTGGTTTATACATAGCATTGCATCACAATCCTAGGTGGTCTTGAGGGTCGACAAGATCTCTTCAGATATCCAGTGGTCCTATGGCTTCTCTTGACAACCAATGTCATCTGTGGCTTGTGCAGTTTCTTAGCAATGCCCCTTAAGGCATTTCTCGCAGAGCTATAGCCTCAACTGGGCTCTGTCCATCTTGGTCCCCAGTCCAAGGGATGCCAAGCTCCTCCTTTATGTGCTGCCAGATGCCAAGCTGATCTGAATAGTAATTCACTAAAGAGGAGTAAAGAGAGCTAACTCCTACCACATTGCCCTGTCTTCCCTTGATGATGGATTATGAACCTGGAAGTTGCTTTGGTCATGTGTTTATCAAAGCCACAGAAAGAAAGCTAGAATACCTTATAAAAGAAGGGGAGGGGGGAGGTAAATGAGTCTTTCAGACAACTGACCATTTCATTGACTAGAGAAATTATTTTTGGAGGTTGTAGGCATGGTTTCCAAGTAATTATAACATTAAGAAATATGGTTTAAAGATATATACAATGTCAGACCTTGGTCAGAATAAGGTTAAAAAGCCAATTACCAATGGTATATGTGCATCCTTCCTCAGCAGGGTGATATCCACCGTCCTTCCATAGTTTAAGACCATAACTACAGTTTAATCCTTCTGTGAAGCCCCATGTAGGATGAACCCTGGTCTACTGGTACCAGATTCTGCCTAGAAGCATCCTTATTGCATCAAGTATGAGAAGTTTCTATTTTCAAATGAAACCTCTCCCAGAACATTCTATCTTAATGTGATACTAATTAAATTTAGAACAGATAAACAAAGACTGAAAAAATATGTTCGTAAATATTTTCCGAAATTGTGATAGTTTTGTTCATAGCACCAAAATCTCTGTGCTTTTTAACCTCTGATTTTTTTTCCCTCAAAACACTTCTAATTCTACTGCTGCAATCAGAGTGTCATTGGTGGGTGGCCTAGAAAGATTCAAAGGTTCAAACTTTGGGTGGCATAGCACTAAAAGGTCATGTTGTCTAATACACCAGAACAGAACAAACCCAAGATATGTGGTTTGTATGGAAGGAAAACAAACAAGAGAAAATCCATGCAATGATCCGTGGAGTTGACGCAAGTGCTAATGCAGCCTTCACAGTGATTGAGGGGAACTCTGAGGCTGATCCTATGCACCGTTCGCCGCATCTGTTCTTCCCCACCCCGATGTGACTTTGCTGTGATCTGAGCAGCTGTCTCGAGACGTTATGGCCCTTTTATCCTTTCCCAGTATAAATAGAAAGGCAAGGCCTTTTTATTTCGCGTGGGGAACTGTCTAAACCCAACAGGTGTAGACCTTTGATGGCCTCTGGGGGCCCTTTGGCTCTCAAGGAGGGGACTGTCTGCTCTTCACCAAAGGGATTGCCCACAAGCTGACACCACAAGATGACAACTGGCTTTCCCTATGACACATGCCAGCCAGATGGAAGGCTCAAATGCTACAGCAGAGAACATGGCATCAGCAACCCTTCCTCATCAACTACTCACTAGGGGGAAAACCCAATAAGCAAACTCAACTGCTAAGAAGATTGAGCTTCTTATAAATGCAATTAGTACAAAGTGAGGGATTTTGGGAGTTCCAGGAGCCATCAGGAAACTCAATTGCCTAGATGTAAAGCTAATGTTTTTTAAATAAAAATGCAAATCAAAGTTGTTAAAACATACAAACAAAAAAGAGTTTTCACTGGAAGGCTTGAGATGGAAAGGGTACCTGGATGTTTTAGTTCTAATTTGTTTGCCCCCAAATTAGGCTCTCTGGATCATGTAAATTGAATAGAGGGTGCTCCAGGAACCTGATTTGAGGTACCTCCTGAAGTATAGGAGAGGCCACAGACTTATACTAAACAGCCATTTGTTGTGCTACTTGAAATGCAAATCTAACTGGATGCTTTATGTTTTGCTGAAAATATGCTTCCAAGTCCAACAACCTGTTTGGCTTCCTGATTTCTGATTGTCCTCTCGAGGCCAATAGTGGTGCTTAGCTGCCAAGTGAAATTTTATTCCAAGCTTTGGAGAAAAACAAGAGACCTTAGCCATAGGATTCCAACACTGTAAGTGGGGCTGCTGCCCCTGTGTCAAACTTCTCAGATCTCCTGCTGGTTCTAATTTTAATACAGATGTAAAGAACTCATTTTTGCTATAAGATAATTTGTTTTGTTTTTTTTTTCAATTTGACATAATATTTGCACATCAGTGTTTTTTCATTTACTTTTTTTTTTCAACATTTATTTCTTCAAGTTACATCTCAATCACAGTCCCCTCCCTCTTGTCCCTCCTGGTCCCACCCTCCTACACTCTTGCCAGTCTCCCTCCTATCCTCTTTTTTTTTTTTTTAATTTGAGGTGTTATCTTTTTCCCCCTTTTAGTCCAATAGAAGCCTCTTTTTCTTGTAACAATAAATATAATACAAAACAATAAGAACAATTAGGCAACAATTATGAAAAATATAATAAGCTTATAACATACATTCTTTGTAACAAGAATTATTTTGTCTTAAGTCCTGTGAGAAGTATAGTAAATTGTATTTCATTTAATTTGATCACTAACTGTCACAGGCTGAGTCAGACATGACTTGGAAGGCAAGAGGCTAGTGTGGAGGTCTATCATGAATGCTTTTTTTTTCTGCCTTGGATGGGTAGATTTCATGAAAAGTATAAAGAGAGAACAGTGTGGCTTGTCATTCAGCACAAATTCTTAAATACTCATTGCTCACTTGACAGCATCATTACCCCAGTGCTGATTCTCTGAGAGGATGTGCATCAGGAAGAAAAAGTCAATTTATTTGATAACACCAAAGAATCCTTCAAAGAGGAAGTCATAGAGATAGAAGAAACTGTGTCAAGGACCAGAAGTGTCAGGGCTGGGCCACAGACAGTCCATTATCATATCATAGGATCATCTCAGGATTTTTAGTTACCCTATATGTGCAAAACACTGCTGGGTTGCTTGCATCCAGCCAACATTTATTGGTACATTAAAAAAAAAACAAAGAAGTATATAGAGCAGGGACATGACATTGGAGGGCTGTGAACTTCTTATAGAGAAAAAAACATATGGGTATAGACACTGAGAATTTTTCTAAGAAGGAGATATACATAGAAACACACACACGCATATATATGTGTATATATATGTATGTTGTTTATATAAATAACATAATCACATACATAAATATATTATATATAAGTATATGTGTTCTATAATCTCCCCAAACAGAAAACTCTCCATCAGAAACATTAGAGAGAAATGTCTATCCAAGACATTATGACCAATAGATATATGGCATGAATCAGCTCTTAGAGAGCTGTAATTATATGTACTGGAGAAAAAATCAGAAAATTACAAAGCTTACATAAAATTAATCTCAACTTTTGGAAGAATACCCTGGGAACATGTGATCAAAGCATTGCATTACAGACTCATGCCATTGAAGAAATGGATTTTTCTATTCATTAATATTTGTCTAGTCACTAATGAGAATTTAGTTGCATCCACAGGTATCCATGAAGATTTTATAACTGTTTCAATTTTCACTGTGTTTATATTGCTCAAACTTGTAATATGCATTGGCTCTCATTGTTCTGATTAGTTGCTATTATCAACTGGACACAAACTAGAGTCACTAGAAAATCTCAGTTGTGGATTGGTCCATCATATTGGCCTTGGGCATGTCTTTAAGACATTTCCTTGATGGTTAATTGATATAGGAGAGTCTAGCCAATGTGGGTTATACATCTGTAGGCAGATGGGCCTGGGATATATAAAAATAATAATAAATAGCAAAAACAAAACAAAACAAAAAACCACCACCACGTCCACCACCACCACCACTAACAACAAAAACTAGCAAAGCAAACCCAGAGGGAGCAATCTAGTGAACTGTGCTTATCCACAGTTTCTGCCTCCTGGTTCCTGCCTTGAGTTCCTTACCTAACTTCTCTCATGAATGTGTGGAGCAGAGAGAACCCTGCATGAATGTGTAAGGGCTGAATGAAGTCCTGAGTAAATGTGTACTGTTTACACGAGCACAGCCATGTTAAGGACCCCAATGCCTCAGACTCACTGAAGTGGCCAAGCCTTCCCTCGCTGATGCTCAGAGGCATAGCAAGGCCTTTCTCTGGTCTAAGTATGAGCATTTAGGAAGACACAACTTCCTCTGGGATGTTTACAGCCTGAGACTGCTCCCCTACAGAGACCTCCTGTCATGACTAGCTAAAGCTGTCTTCTGTTGTTCACCTGTACACCATAAACCTGCCTCCTCAATTCAGATGATGTATACAAGAAAGCAGCCTCCTCAATTGAGATGAATACAATAAGTGCATTGAGGTTTGCATTGAGGATTGGAGATGGTGCCCTTAGAGTTAGTACAGCTCACCCAATCCCAGATTTTCTGCACCCATGTTTGCATTTCTGTTCTTCTTCTATTTCCTTTATGGGCCAGTCAGGTTTCCAGTACCAAACCATGAACAGCAAGGCAAATGAAATATTTGTGATCTGAAAGCTGTAGCCAAATCAACTCTTTCCTCTCCATGTTGGTTTTGTTCAGTGTTGGGTCATAGAAACCTAATGCACACTAGAACATTCATGAAATGAATGCATTTATAAAATTTAACGCAATATACTAAATATACTCAAATACACTCTTTCTGTTACTTTTAGTTATTTGAATTTTCCTCAGGATGTGAGTCTAAAGGGGAGAGTTGAATATCTGTTTGATCACTGAAACAACCCTACAAGGCATAGATTTTACTTCCAATTTTATATATAAAGATATTGAGACTCAACAAAATGAAGTTACTTCCCCAAAGAAAGAAAGCTCTAAAAAGAATGTTCTTGGCATTGATTGTCAATGCAGATGGACGGAGGTGAGCATGCCAGGATGTGGAATCATCTAGGCTGAGCAGAGGACTCGAAGAGAGTTGTTGCATTGATTCTCTGCCCACGGGTCTTTGGAGTTCCAGCTCTTCTGACAACTTTACTTCCCTCACTATGATATATATTTGAGGAACTTGTTATCTCTAGCATTTTAGTTTTGTGTAGAAATATCACTGTACAGGTTATCGTTGTGTCACTGAACATATACCACATAAACAATTCACAGGGAGGACAATGTGATTTGGGATCACAGTATCAGAGGGCTCAGACTATGATTGTTTGGACCTACGCTATTGGACAGAACATCATGGTAGCAAGCATGAGTGGTAGTGGTTGTTCTTCTTAGCTGATGGGAAACAAGAGAAATGGAATACAGAAAGAACCAGGGCAAACCATCTTAGTGTCGAAGCCAGGAAAGCAGGGATTCGATCCCGATCCCTTTATTTGCTTAACTCTTGCAGCTGACTGGTCCTTCCAACCCTTTCTCCATGAATGGGTCTCTACATTTCAAAGAGCCAACAGCATCCTCATTCAGTACCTTCCTTATCAAAACAAGGCAGCTCCATTTCCCTTTGTAGACGGTCAGCAAAATAGTGGCTCTCCTTTTCTGTATTTTTGGTTTTCTTCAATAGGAATCACAACCACACCCAAAAAAGAAAAAAAAAAAGGATCTGCATCTAATGAGCTCATACAAAGAATAGGGGATAGCCAGCTGCTTCATAAAAAAGAGTCAGTTAATGGCATTTTAAAGTTTCTCCCAGAGATGGTGTTTCTATGATAAATAAGTTCCTTTAAAAAAAAAAAACGATATCCCCTTTGAGCTAATAAGCAGCTTTCAGCTCCTTTGTTACCCCTCCCAGCTTTTTGCTTCTGAGATCTCTTTAAGTCTGTAACACAACCACATCTTTTAAAGTGTGCTTTTGCATAGTTGTTTTTCCATAATAGCACTAAGTAGTATGACAAATCAAAAGTGACAGCCACGATAGCTGATACAGCTATGCAAGCATTTACTTGACGCTATGGAGAGTCCTATCTGTGTTGTTTCCAACAAGACCTAAGATCCAACAACTACCGGAGAAATGTCATTTATTTCAAGGACAGGATGAAAACTTGGGGGTGTAGAGAAGAGCAGTGAGTAGAGATCAGTAAGTTCTTGAAACATGGGAAGAAAGAATAGTAGAGTGTGGGAGGATACAGGTGCGAAGGAAGGATCTTGGGAAGAAGAAAGAAAGAGAGGGAAAGGGAAATAGGCTGTTATTGTTTTTATGTAGTAAGCAGCAAACCCGTCACAAGAAAACTGAGTGAAACAAAACACCAAGCTCATGTGACTTGCTTTTCCCATAAAATAGATCTAGAAAAAAAGAAGAAACAAAAAGCCCCCAAAATTAGTTTGAAGGTGCATGAAAATGTATTGAAATTTCAAAAATTTGTTAATATTGATAGTCAGTTTAATGTCTACATGGAATAGGAGTATTGTTGACAAGTTTATGTGTATATGCATTAAATAATCATTAATTTATTTATATACATTAAATAAATCATTAACTTATTAATTATTAATTCATAGGACTGTCAGACTGCTTGAATGTGTGAGATATTCAATAAGATAGAATTATGACATAATATTCAGTATGTTTAATGTGTCAGCACAGTGTGATTCTCCTTAAAGCCCAGTCCCCCTTTCTCATCCTGTAGCTCACAATCTGCTGTGACCTGGGGTCGTCCTAAACCAAGGCAACCTCTCAAACTTTTCTTCCTTTTCTTTAAACTCTATTCTCTACTTTTCCTTGACCTCCAGCTCAGACTTTCCCTTCATATTATCTATTCCTCCCTGAGGCAACATGGTCTGACATCTTTGAAAGTATATCAAAAGGCTAATGCTGAGCTGCTGCACAATTCTTCAATGCTAGGCCATAGCAAACCTGATGGTTTTGTAAGAGGGAGGAAATACACACCTATTCTCCCTCTAAACCAGCACTGTATTCTGGAAATTCCATGTGGAGTGAACAAAAAGTTGGGAGTCAAAGGCAGATGCAAATTAGTTCCTCCCTTTCAGGCAGACATCTAGGTTGGAAGTTTCAATCCAGAACTGAAAGGGTGTGAGAGAAACGGTGAGGTAGAGACCTGGAGGGCTTGCATCTAAGAAGGAATCATGACCATACTCCATAAGAAAGGTAACAAGAGAAACAGGATATTGAAATTAGATGCCAAATACTGGCTAGCCTGCTGCATTGGATGAAGTGAGTCATAGCAACCTTGGTGTTGAGTTGTGCAGTGAGAAAAAAGGAAGGAAGGAAGGAAGGAAAGGAGGGAGGGATGGAAGGAAGAAAAGAAGGAAAGAAAGAAGGGAAAAGGAAAGTTGGAAAGGAAATAAAGAAAAAATCATGAAACATTTTACCTTTAGAGAAAACAGTCCACACTGTAGACTTTCCATAATTGGTTGTTGGCTGGAGAATAGAAACCTAGATTTGGATTCCTGGGTATCTTCTGCTAGTTAGGCATCTGTACAGCAGAGGGCAGCATCCCATTTTGATGGGTGGTCAGCCCCCACCAAAAACCGTGGATACCGACTCTCCAATCTGTAGCTCTAGTACAGTAACATCTCACATATGTTGTCGGAATTTGTGGCTGGAGGCATTAAGTAGGTCTGGGATCACCTGACAGGGAAAGGACTCAGGGAAACTTGTGCCTAGATTCCACCATATTTCACTCTACATTTCTTCCTTTGGTTGGTGTTTTGTTCATTCTCCATACACAAGTGATAACCATGAACATGATAATATTCTGTCTCCTAAGAATGCTAATAGATCTTAGAACTTTGCCAAGGCCAAAAGCAACAGTGATACATTGCCTTATGCTGTCATTTAATAACTATGGGTTTTATAATCACATACCAACTTTATAATCTTACCAAGAGACATTAAAATTTGCCTCACTCAGATGCTCTTAGCACTGATGTGACTTGATGAACAGGAGTTGGTTGATCTGAGGAGAAGGAGAGGAGAGAGAGGGAGAAGAGGATGGGAGGGTGGGAGTGGGTAGGGAGGAGAGAGGGGACTGTGATCAGGATGTAACTTGAATAAATAAATTCATTAATTAATAAAAAAATTACCTCATTCATTCAGAGTTTGCTTGAAAACTGAGATGAATAGACATACCCTAGAGATATTTGGAAGATGAGACCACTGAGGGTTGTTAGAATTCTCTAATTTTCACTGTCAATTAAACAGTTGACAACCAAAAAATTAAGAGTGCAATGCCAACTGGACAGCAAACTGAAGCCATCAGAGACTTGGCTGTGATGCTTGGCTTTACTACTTTTAATTTTTCGTCACTTCTAGTATAGCCCCAAGAGGTGTCATTTTAAGACCAGGGTTGCCTACCAAAGGATGAGCCTACCCACCAGGACCTGCACTATTCCCTCTCTGAACCCTGCAACCTTCATCCCACCCCCTACTTCAAACTTCCTACTTGTACTGCTGCAGCCAGCTTCAGAGAGCATGGTAGAGGCTGAAATACTTTCCTTTGAAGAATAGTTACCCAAGTAGAGTAACTGAAGCGAAAAAAGATGGCTTTACCTCTGCTGTGTCATTAACCACATGGCCTTGAGAAACCTCATTGTTTTGAGCAGCAGTATACCTCTCTGTGCAATCCATCAATTTAAAGATCTACTTTTTTCTACGTTATTTGGGATTTGTCAAAAATTGGTAGATAATATCGCAAAAGTGGTTTGCAAATTTACAAAGGTCAACACTGAACACCCACAAAGAACTGTTCTGATTAGTTTTTTTTCTAGGTGCCATATAGGCTAGGATCACTGGGTTTACCATAGAAAGAAAGTAGCAGGAACCTGAGACTCACTGACCCAGGAGATTCTCTGCTATGTCATTCCTTTTCAGAAATATACACTAAGACTTAAAAAAAAACCAACAAAATGTATTTTATAAAAATATACATTTATATCCCATAAAGTCTGACAAAATGAGATTGACTTACAACTAAAGATAGCCTAAAGACAAGGGAACCACTGCTGTGGTATGTAATTGCAATAACTGACAATATCCTACTTTCTGTACAACAGAGCAGTACAATTATGTGGGATTGATTTATTGCTTTGTTGTGAAAACTTGGTTTTTATTGATTTTTCTCCCATCAGCACTCTTCTTTGCTAATTGATTGATTTGATTGTAAGAGCTGTGACTCCATCTCTGAAGATGGAGTGGAATAATTATTGCAGCCTGCTGTTTAATCATTCTGCCACACAATTACCACCACTATTGTACCCTGCGCCAGCACTTTATCAGATCTAGTAATTGTGGTGGAGTTTAATAATTTAATACCACACCTGGAGATGATAACTTGGTCATTATTCAGGGGCAGTTTTGTGGAACCTGCAGGCTCCTGAACAGATGAGAAGCTCAGGACTTTTTAAGAAGAACTTGAGCAGTCTACCTTCAGAGCAACTGGAAGTTTCTAGAGGAGGACAGACACATTGAGGAAGTCATTTGCTTAGCATCCTGAGCCTGGAAGGGGATATCAGGAGGAGGGAATGAAATCTGTTCTTTGCTATTTGTGCTTCCTAGTGCTTTTCTGATAAGTCTGTAAAGCTCTTTCTTTCTGTGAAGTTCTCTTTACTCTGAAATTAGCATTGGCAGAGCTTGTAATCTCCAGCCATAGGGGGTGAAGCATCCTTCTAATGCACTCTCATCTTGAAGCACTGAGATTTGTGAGTTTTCTGATCATCCCTGGTCCTTACACCAAACTTGACCCCCACACATCCTTGGAAAAGAGCATGGGGTATGAGACCTGGAAAATGCCAAGTCAGCTTGGAATCCATCTAGCGTATTTCAAAACTCAAGACAAGAACCACATGTTAAATTTATCTGCTTAGTATTTGGTTTTCAAGGTATGAAGATAGCTGTACTGGTTTATAAAGATGTTTGAGGCTGTCACTAAAAGGCATTTCTTACTGTTGAGTTGTATTGGTAGGCTGCTATATAGTTGCTGCTTAGATTAGAAGCTAATTCTAATTTCCTTCTTTGTTCTATACTTTAATCAAAAGTATAGTACTCACTAAATCAGTTGAAAATGGTTTTAAGAAGCATTTTCTACCTAATAACACCCCCACACACATACACACAGACAGCATTGCAGTCACCTCCCATGTCTATTGTTAATTTTGAAGTCTGTGATTTGGAAAGATGACTTGCTTGCAAATAGCAAGAAATAAACTGCCCAGACTTGTTTCAAGATTAAGAACTGTAAAATCTCCCTCACTTTGTCTAATTTTTTTTCAGTTTCACATTGAGCTATAGGGAAAAATGAAATGCAAGATTTTTACATAAACTCCTTTAAAGTAACTTGAGGATGTATATATTGAAGAGTTCCTTTTATGACTGTAGTCATTTATTGATTTTTGGTATGTTTAAAAATTACTTCCCAATCCAAGTCCATCACTATTGAAGAAAGAATGTTGACTAGAGAACAAATTGATAAATTTGTAAGAAAATTACAGAAACATGTCAATAAACAGGACTACAAAACTTTCCTCTCCCTACCTCCTTTCATCTTTCTACCCTTTCCCCTCTTCCCTCTTTCTTTCTTTCTTTCTTTCTTTCTTTCTTTCTTTCTTTCTTTCTTTCTTCTTTCTTTCTTTCTTTCCTTCTCTCTCTCTCTCTTAGCTCATCTTGATAATAGTATTTAAGGAGAAGCATCTAAATCTGAAAGAAACCTAATGTCTCCCAATTTCCCTTCACTGATAACTCAGGCACAAGTCTATATATCTGTGGTTTTACTATCTCCATGAGAGAGAGATGACAAACTTGCCTGGCCATCTGACTATGTAGGTAAAGGATCAGTAATTGCTGATTTCCTTTCAGTGAACAGCTATCTCCTGGCCTTCCTGGGAACTTCAACTAATCTTCAGAAAATGTCACTCCAACTGTCTCTAGGAGAGCACAACCCTATGTTCTTGTCAATTTGAGTGAAGTAGGATTCTTTCAAGTCACACACACACAAACACACACACACACACACACGCACGCACACACACACGCACGCACATACACATGCACACACTGTCACATTTAGTATAGACTTTTAGCAGACACTTAAGCTGTGAGGTTTTCTTGGTCTGTGGTCACGTAGTGAAAATACTGTGTTTTCTAGAGATATTATATACTTTGCTTGGCATTTATTTTGTATATTACTACCAATTCCATACACCACTCCACCATTATGAAGGATCTTATACTGCAAGTACCTTGATTTTAGTCCAGTGAAACCCCTTTGACCTCTGGCCTCCAAAACTAGAAGAAAATAACATTGTGTTGTTTTTAGGGAAATGATATTTCATTAGAGCAGTCACAGGAAAGAAATGTCGGTGGTTCAGTAACAGTTAAGAAGTATTAGTCACCACTCTTTTGCTTCAAACTTTGATAAATGTTCCACATGGATATTTGTAAATTTATACCCACAAAGCAATATAAAGTAAATAACACTACTATTCTCACTTTATAGAATTTCAGAGGAGAGCTAAGCTAAATCCATTTTTCTGAAAACCTAAAGCCATGTCTTTGAACCTGCATCAAGGAATATGTGTTCACAGAAGTCAATGATCCCCGGAGCTCCCAAGATATCTGTACAATTAGCGCTCAGTCATGCTGTGGAGGAAGCTTCCAATATCTGAGGCAGGAGAATGGCCACTCACCCGTTCTTCAAATATGTTCTGAGTACGTAGATACAACAAGGAATCCTCATTCTCTTGCAACTCGCAGTCTTTGAGGGCAAACATAAGCAGATTAGAAGTTGAACCTTTCATAAGAATAATCTCAGGGATACACATGGCGCACTATGCACAAAGAGACAGAACACTTGGCATTTTCTTGACGGTAATGCTGAATCTTGAGGGATGAATTGGTGCTGTTCACCTTTAAGAAAGTTGAAAGATCTTCAGGCAGTCAGAACAGCATATACACTAAAAGAAGCTACGATCAAACTGCAAGTCACTTGTGATTTCGCAGGGATGGAGGATACAGTATGCTAGAGTGTAGTATGAAGAGCAGCCAGGGTGCTGGAGGCAGATGGCCGCTCTCCATCTTAGGCTGCATAGCCGCTGGAGTTGGAACATGGGTGGAGCCCATCCAGCGGAAGGGGGCTAGCAGGAGCGGCTCCCAACATGCACAGACTGGCGACAGGCAGTGCCTGGGCCTATTGCACTGGCCCAAGTGAACAGAGAGAAGATTTATCAGTGGATCGATGAACTGTCCAGTCCTGAGACGAGGGAAAATGCTTTGCTAGAGCTAAGCAACAAGTGGGAATCTGTCTCTGACCTTGCACCCATGCAAGGCATTCATTTGATACTATTGTAGCATCTTTACAAGAAATTGTAAATATTTATCCCTCTATCAACCATCCAACCTTGACAGCGCACCAGTCTAACAGAGTTTGCAATGCTCTGGCATTGCTGCAGTGTGGCCTCACACCTGGAGACCAGGTTGGCTTTTTTTTTTTTTTCAGCACACAGCCCACTTTTTCTGTACCCCTTTTTGCACACAGACAGCAAAACCCGTCCCTTTGAATATCTTCGGCTCACCAGCCTTAGAGTTTTGGGTGTCTTGGTTAAAACTGATGAACAAGAAGTGATCAACTTTTTATTGACAACAGAAATCATCCCTTTTTGTTTGTGCATTATGGAATGTGAAAGTGAACTTTCTAAAATTTTACAGACCTTGAAAGAACAACTTTCAACTTCATATGAAATAACAAAAAAAAAAAAACAGAATAGCTAAATCAATCCTGTACCAAAAAAAAAAAAAAAAAGAAAAAAATCTAGAGGCATCACCATCCCTATTTCAAGCTGTACTACACAGCAATAGTAATAAAAACAGCATGGTGCTGGTACAGAAACAGATCAGTTGATCAATGGAATCAAATTGAAGACCCAGAAATAAACCCACAAACCTATGGTCATTTAGTTTTTGACAAAGAGGCCAAAACCATACAATGGAAAAAGGAGAGCATCTTCAACAAATGGTGCTGGTCTAACTGGATGTCCACATGTAAAAGAATGCAAATAGACCCACACTTATCACCTTGTACAAGTCTTAAGTCCAAGTGGATCAAAAACCTTAACATAAAGAACTCAAGAAATTAAACACCAAGAAACCAAATAATCCAATCAAAAAAATGGAAAACAGAGCTAAACTGAAAATTTACAAAGGAGGAATCTGTAATGGCTGAGAGAAACTTGAAGTATGCTCAACAACCTTAATCATCAGAGAAACGCAACTCAAGACAACTCTGAGATTCCATCTCACACCACAGGTTTTTTTTTTTTTTTTTTTAATCCATTCCTCCATTGAGGGACATCTGGGTTGTCTTCAGTTTCTAGCTATTACAAATAAGACTGCAATGAACATAGATGAGGAAACTTTCTTGTGGTTTGGTGAGGAATCGTTTGCATGTATACCCAGAAGTATGGCTGGGTATTGAGGCAGAGCTATGCCAAGTTTTCTAAGATATCACCAGATTGATTTCCATCGTGGTTGTACAAGCTTGCACTCCCACCAGAAATGGAGAGTGTTCCCCTTTCTTCACAACCTCTCTAGCAGGTGCTGTCATTTGAGTTTTTGATCTTAGCCATTCTGACAGGTGTGAGATGGAATCTCAGAGTTGTCTTGAGTTGCATTTCTCTGATGATTAAGGATGTTGAGCATTTCTTCAAGTGTCTCTCAGTCATTAGCGATTTCTCCTTGGTGAATTCTCAATTTAGCTCTGTTGCCCATTTTTATTGGATTATTTGATTTCTCGGTGTTTAATTTCTTGAGTTCTTTATAAATTTTGTATATTAGCCCTCTAAGAAACTGTCATTCAAACAAAACGGCAACCTACAAATTGGGAAAAGATCTTTACCAACCCCACATCCTTGGTGTTTAATTTCTTGAGTTTTTTTATATATTTTGGATATTAGCCCTCTGTTGGATGTGGTGTTGGTACAGATCTTTTCCCAAATGACAGTACATGCTGGCAAGGTTGTGGAGAAAGGGGAACACTCCTCCATTGCTGGTGGGAGTATAAATTTGTACAACCACTATGGAAATCAGACGGGCGATGTCTTACAAAACTTGAAATAGCTGTATCTCAAAACCCAACCATACCACTCCTGGGAATACACCCAAACGATTCCCCATCAAACTACAAGGACATCTCCTCAACTATGTTCATAGCAGCTTTATTTGTAATAGCTAGAAACTGGAAACAACCCAGATGTCCCTCAACCAAAGAATGGATAAAAAAAAAAAAAAGCTGTGGTACATTTACACAATGGAATACTACTCAGTCACCAGAAACAAGGAAATCATGCAATTTGCTGCCAAATGGATCGAAGTAGAAAAGCTCATCCTGAGTGAGCTAACTCAGATTGAGAAATATACACATGACATCTATTCACTTATAACTGGATTTTAGCCATATAGTATAGGAGAACTATCCTATAACCAACAGGTTGAAAGGAACAGGAACATAGACTTTTTTACCTGTTAGTGAGACACTTTGCCCTAGTGGAGCTGCCGTTTAGGCCCCCAGTGCAAGAGGAAACTCTTAGCCATCACATGACTCCTGAACTGAAGGGGGCTGATATGTAGGGCACCCCATGCTGGAGGAGTAGAATAGGTGGGAGAAGTGGGAGAGAGTGGGTCTGGAAGGGGTGAGGGACAGGACTGTGATGGAGATGTAAATTGAAGTCATAAATAAACATTAAAAAAAGAGAAAGAAATGCAGCAAGACAGGAGCCCACAAGTCAAGTCACAGAGGTCTTTAAAAGCATTAGCTCCACCATCTTTTGTCTATTACTGCATACTCTCTTGAATTTCATCCAACCTATGACTCCTCTCCTTGGTTTGATCAGTTCTTTCTAGCATCAAAAAGGTGTTGCTCATAACTTGAGTCTTGCAGTTTCAGCAGCTGGTTTTTCCCAGCTGGCAGCAATGACTATAATGTGGGCTGTGAGAGAGAAGATTAAGTGAAGGAAAAAGAAGTTTATATCCTGCTAATCACCTCTGGGTCTACAAAATTTATTAAATCTGGTTACACTTAGAGGAAGCTATATTTACTTATAGTTTGGTTTTTTGTTTTTTGGTTTGTTTGGTTTTATTTTTTAGGTTTTTTTTTTTTTGAGACAGGATTTCTATGTATAACAGAGCCCTGACTGTCCTCAACTCACTTTATAGATCAGGCTGGCCTGGAACTCACAGAGATCCACCTGCCTCTGCCTCCTGAGTGCTAGGATTAAAGGTGTGCACCACCATGCCTGGCTTGCTGTATAGTCTTAATGAATAGACATGGATTTAAACAGAAAACTTTAAGCCTACTTTTTAAGAAATCTCCACTAAACTCTTCAAGGGAGGATGTTATTGAATGACTATACACGATGTCTTTCTTTTGCTCATATACCCACAACTTGAGACCATAATAATTCTGCATCGCTTGATTAATTTATGTCCCTGTCATTACCAGACAGGTTGGTTCACATTCTCCCCAAAATGTGAGGCTATTCATGTGATTTTATTTGGAAATAGGGTATTCATGTTTATTACTTAGTTAAGATAGGTTAACTAAAATGGTTCCTACTCCAAATGATTGAAGTCCTCATTAATAGGGAGAGAAAGTTACATGATAACAAAATAGTGACTGTAAAAATACAAGTTCAGACAAATGCTAAGAACTGATGGCTGCCATAAGAAAACACAGAATAAATAAACTAAGTCATGGAAAGAACTTAGTATTGTTACACCTTTTGGACTTCTAACTTTTAGAACCATGAGAGAATAAAGTGTCTTCTTTTTCAGCCACACAGTTTGTTAAAACATCCCTGAGAAATCAATATACCATCACTTAAAAAAATGGAGATCAACAGTATCAAATCTAGCAGCTTGCATAACAGAAGCAGGCAAAAAAAAAAAACCAACAACAAAAAAACAAACAAACAAAAAAACTTTGTTCCATAAGCCTGAAAACATCATTTACAGGGTGACTTCTGTCTAAGTCACTATTCTATTGCTGTGAAGAGTCAAGGAAGCTCTTACAAAAGAAAACATTTAATTGGAGGCTTGCTTATAGTTTTATAAGCTATTATCACCATGGCAGGGTCATGGCAGAAGCATGGTGGCTGGCACTCATGACTCTAGAGAAGTAGCTGAGAGCTATATCCTGATTCAGAGAGACAGAGAGAGAGAGAGAGAGAGAGAGAGAGAGAGAGAGAGACTGGACATGGTGTAGGGTTTTGAAACTTTAAAGTCTAACCTCAGTGACACACTTCCTCCAACTAGGACACACCTCCTAATCTTTCTAATCCTTTCAAATGGTTCTACTTCCTGATGACTAAGTGTTCAAATATATGAGCTTATAGAGCCAATTCTTATTCAAACCCCCCAAACCATGATCACTTTTCACTAATTTGCATGTTAACTTGTCTTAGTTTGCTTTCTGATGAGTCTTGATTATGGCTTATACATGGGTTTCCTCTGTGCAAAGCAGGCTACCCACAGGTCAAATTCTCTATTGCAAGGAGACTCTCATGTTCTTTACAACAGCATTTTCATTTCCTTTTCATTTACATGGAAACATATCCACTGACTCAGAACTACCTCTGTCCTCTTAAGGCAGAGATATTTATCTTTCATACTATGGAATATTCGTGACATAAGATAGACAGAAAGGAACACTTTCCCTGCAATCCTCAACTTGTAAAACTCCTCCTTCAAGGAATTTATGACAGTCTACCCTTGGGTTATTTATTTATATTTTCTTCTCTGACCACTTTTCCAGTAATGAGTTTAAATATAAGCAGCATAAACCCATTTGGAAATAAAATTATGCACTAGCTTCATGACAAAAGATAATTACATTATAATCAAACTGTCATTTTGGAAGATAGCAGGAGATGAAGCGTGCTGTAAACTAGCATGGAAAGTGTATGGAGTGTTGCTTTGAATTCCTTGCACAGTGACAGAACATGAGAATTTGTAAAAGGAAAATTTCTAGGCATTAGCAAACATGCAGTTTTTTAAGAGCAGTGGTGTTTGCACCTGGCACCCTGGACCCAAAGGCTTTGAACTTAGATTGGCTGCAATAAAAACTGCTTCCAGCTTGCTTGGTTTCAGACCATGTTCCTTAATATTTTCATATTTTTAAAGCTTGTCTTTACCCTTAGGCTATTATTTTACATTTTAGTTTAGTAGGCACATGGCATGGGATTTTCTGGCAGAAATATGGATGACTGGGTAGCGTGACAAAGGGAACTGATATTTTAGGGAGGAAAAAACTGTCATTGAAGTTATTTTCTAACACTCCAAGCTCAGTTTTCTCTTGCAACAATAAGATGGTTCACTGACTTTTTCATGGCTGGGAGGATTGTTTTCTCCTCTTTCATGAGCTCTGGGTAGCTACTGAGACAAAAAGAACTCTATGTCCAATGGTCAACTTGGTCAACCATCGTCAATAAGAGGGGAAATGGTAACTGAGACAGACACAGGAGAGAGAGCAGCCTGTCAGAAAAGACACAGTGAATGTTGTCCTCTGTCAGAGCTTTTTTTTTTTTTACTTTATTTTTTATTTCTTCAAGTTACATCTCAATCACAATCCCCTCCCTACTCCTCCCTCCAGTCCCACCTTCCCACCCTCAACCCCCATCCTCTTCCCTTTTTTTTTTTAAGTTTAAGGTATATCTTATTTCCCCAACAGCTCCCCCTTTCAGTCCAACAAATGGCTCTTTCTCTTATAATAATAGATACAATACGAAACAACAGAGGTAATTAGGCCACAGTTATGAGGGTTATATGGCTTAGCATACATTCCCAATGTCCAGTCCATATGTGTTTGGCACCTGACTTTAACATTCTACTATCTAACCATCTCCATGAGTTTAAAGTTCTATATCTAACTCAACATTCATACTAACATGCAACACAATTTTAAAAGCATCTTCTTAGATCCATAACACTCTCTTGATTCCTAAACAACAACTCAAAATTTAATTATGAGACTCTAGCTATCTATTCTTCAACCACCTCAGAGACCTGAGAGGGATAAATATATCTGATTTTATAGGAAATACAGGGCCTGCAGCTTCCCAAACTAAGAAATGACATACCAGTGGCTGCCTAGACAGTTTCCATTTTCTCTCCATACATTACAGCATCGATCTTCAGTCATTAGGCCCTGTTTCTCTGACAGACATTGATTGTAGAGCAGGGGTTATAAAGGACTTGCCTACCCTGTCTTGGCAGAGCTAGGCTGTCGACTTACCTGCTTCCAAGTTTTGTCCTTTTTGGACAGCATTCTGTCTACAGTTGGAGCAAGGGGTTTTTCCTGCCAAGAGCTAGGCTTGCGACTAATTCAATCATCTCCCACTGGAGATTCTTCAATGCTCATCTTCTACTTTTTAACAACGGAGAACCCACGACCTCCCAGCAGTCTGGTTTCGTAGTCCCAGGAGAGCAGGCTTTTCTTGTTTGCTTTCCATGAGTCCCTTCCTAACTGTGCAAATAGATCTGTGCATGTCCCTGTGAGGATGCTTCGCTTTCCGTGAGTCCCTTCCTAACTGAGAAAATAGATCTGCACATGTCCCGTGAGGATGCTATAACCACAACCCTCAACTGCTGGGACTCTGGAAACTCCTCTGATCTCCATGTCAGACACACACTAACCATAAACCATGCCATTCTGCTGCACTCTGTTGCCTCTTGAAATCCTGGAGTTGGTTTTTTTTGTTTGTTTGTTTGTGTGTTTGTTTGTTTCAGTCTTGAATAAGTTTCTCTACCTCCAAGCCTCATTCTTATTCTTTGGTGAATCCCAAACAAGCCAGAATGTACTCTTCTGTTCAAATGGTAGTCCTCCCTCAGCACAGCAGTGTGACATTATTATCTGAAACCTATTAGAAATGCAAGCCATGAACCCAGAGACATCTAGCCAGTGCCAGAATGTGTATTTTTAACAAGACCACCAGGCAATGTGTGTGTGTATTAGAGACAGAGATGCAGTATAGTGAACGGGGTGACAAAGGACTAGATGTAAGAAGACTTAGCTTGTGTCTTGTTACAGATTTCCATTAAACCAAGCATTAGGGGCAATGGGATATATCTCTGTACAATGGATTGTACTCTTGTTTTGACTGTACCTAGAGCATTACTCAGAAACCTAGGTTCTTTGCTGGAGTCTGACCTGAAAAGTTCCTCACGTTGTCCATGGTGGTATATTTGGTGGTGCCTGATCGTGGTTCTTCTCACAATAGCCAGGTGACTAGAAACACTAACTGACACTTAGTTGGTTTCCTATAGCATCTGCTTTCAGGTACTCTGTTCCATGACTGTCTCCACAGTGGTCTGCCTTATATTTTGGCAGCTGGGGTTCAAGGTAAGCTTGACCTCATAACATTGTAGTATTATGTTATTTTGGAAGGGTACTGCTTCTGTTATCCTGTGTTAATGGCTAACCAATATCTTCTATGTAAAATTATGGCATCCTTGCTTCATTTTTCCTAGAACCCAGAGCAGTTAATATGTCAGCAAACCTCACATATATTTCTAGTTGACTTTTGTCTGATAATTCCTTGAAAGTCTTCGAGTCGGGGGGGGTAAGAATACCTGGCCTCTGTAGTAGACTGATAGATATTATTCTATTATGTTTAAGAAAGGAGGGTTTGCAATCATCTTTGGTGTAAACTATTTTAATAAGTAAACACTGTATATGCATTATATGCATATATGGTGCATGGAACAGAGTGACAGATGGCAGATGCTATAGGAAGACATATATGTGTGTGTGTGTGTGTGTGTGTGTGTGTGTGTGTGTGTGTGTGTATACAGATAGATAGATAGAAGATAGATAGACAGATATATGGCTATGAATATATATGGAATCAGTAAATACCTGCTGTTAAGACTAATGGTAGAATGATAAAAATTTAAATGAAAACAAAATGAGAATAATCATTGTGCCTAACTGCCCTGTGGTTTCTTCATAGCATCCATTTGGTTAAACCAAGGCTGTGGGTCTGAAGAGATGTCTCAGTGGGTAAGAACATTTATTGTGAAAGCAAAGGGACCTGAGTTCAAGTCTTCAGGCCCACATGAAAAAGCCAGGAATGGTTGTTTTTGCCTATAACATCAGCATTGAGAGGCAGACAGGCAGATCCTGGTAGCTGGCTACTCAGCAACCAGAAATGGCGATCTTCAAGTTCTGTGAGAAATTCTGTCTCAACAAAGCAATGTAGAGAGTAGTAAAGGTGGGCCTCTTCCCACACTGCTGATATTCTCCTCCAGCCTCCACACGCACATGTACAAGGGCATGCAACATACACACACACACACACACACACACACACACACACACACACTTTCAGAAACAACAACAAACATATTAATGTGTTATGGAATTCTTACCATGGGTGACTTCTTACATTACCTCTGGCCATAATGTTTCAGAGCTAGAGGAAGTGAGGAGTAAAGAAGCATACAGTCTCACTCTCCTCTGTACAAACTGTTGGAAATATGATACTTCCCGTATTAGCACAGGATGGCAAACACCATGGCTGACCCCAAGTTTCCTATTGCTTGTGATTCTTGTGGATAACTCCTCATATTTTATTAATCTATTGTGGCTTCACTGGTGATAAAAAAATAAAAAAAGAAAGGAGAATATGCTGGGTGAACAAGGTGAGGTTTTCCAGCAGCCATTTAAATGGAAAGATGTCAAAAGAAAAAGCCAATGACCCAGTAGCTGAACACATACACTCAGACTCACTTCTACACATGTACATTCACTCACACACACACTCTTACACATACACATGCACACACAAACACAGACATACTCTCACACATGCACACACATGAGCAAACACAAATAGATACTCTTACAGAAAAACACACACACATAGGCACTCACAGACATATGTACATGTACACACACAGAACTATACATATAAATATACATACATACTAACACATATGCATGCACACATATGTAAACACACACAGAAACACACACATATACACACTAAAAGACACATAAATGCCCACATACAAATATATAACACACACATATACTAACACACATTCACACA
>CAJQZJ010031868.1:205117-226050 GCA_907164525.1 Lophiomys imhausi
TCCTTTGTTATCATGGAACAATTGTTATCTTCCTGGACTATAAAAACGAAGTTAAAGTTCCTTCTAGAGATCCTTTGTTATCATAGAACAATTGTTAATTTCCTGGACTATAAAAACGAAGTCCAATGCACAGAAAAAGATGGCAACTTTATAGTGTATCAAAAATTTCATAACATAACTAACAAATACTCTGAACAAATGCTGACCCAACAATTATTTGCAAGCTTCAATAGAGCTGCAAAAGTTCCTTGATGATCCTTTGATCTTTCTTTGCTGTCTCATTACTTATTTAATTCTTTCGTCCACCAGCTCTTCGAGGTTCTTCCTGGTGCAAACTATTCTTTGAGTTTGCTGTTCTAATATTTGAGAGATGCAATGGCATATGTGTTAGTTTGTTAAAGTTGGCACAACAAATAGCACAGATTAGAAGGCTTAAATAACAGAAATTTATCTTTTGCAGTATAAGAGTTCTAGTGCAAGTCTCTGGAAGATGTGGTCTCTTCTGAGGCCCACTCTGTTACCAATGACTGCCTTCTTTATGGCTCTTAATATGGTCATAAACTGCATAGTCTCTGTAAGCTGCAACATCCTTTTCATTAATGGAGAGAGAGAATGAGAGAGAGAGCATGTCCATGTCCTTGTGTACACAGGTTATAGATGTGTGAGCACATGTGTGGAATCCTGAAGCCATTCTCAGAGTCTGCCTACTCATTTTTTGGAAGAGGGTACCTTACTAGGACTTGGAGATCAATGACTAGGCATGGCTGGCTGGCCAGTGAGCCCCAGGGACCCTCCTGTTTCTGCTTCCCAAGCCAAGGATTACAAGTTCAAGCTACTGAACCTGGTTATTTTTTTGACAACACTGGTAGATAATTTATTCTCACGACGGATAGGAGAATTCATTCTCTTAGTTAATGTAGTCCTGACTAAACAAAACAAATAGTCCAGCCCAGTTGGGTGGCAATAGAGGAATTCTATGTAGCATCTCAAATTATTTTAAATGATTACTCTGTATGTGTACACATATATGCAATAGCTCAAGTGTTAAATTTTATTTTTTATCTTTTAATGCTTTGACAGTTTTGGGCATGCATAAAATGAATTGTAGCCATTTTTGCCCACCTTTACCTTCTCTCACCCTTTTCCTCTATGACTGAACCCTTTCTTCATTCCAACAAGACTTTCTGTCGCTTTCCTGTCTTTTTGTGTGGCCCACTGAGTTTAGTTGCTTGCATGAATATGAGTGGGACATTTGTATTACAGCTTGGGGAATCTATAGGTGGCTGTGCCACTAAAACGAATGATACTCCCTTCTCCAGCAACCATTGACTGCCAATAGCCCTTCAGCAATGGGCCTCATAAGCCCTCTCCCAACCATGTTGAAATGTTAATGGATCCAGTCTTGTGCAGGTAACCACAACTGCTACAAGTTCTTGAGTAGAGCAGCCATGTCAAGTCCAGAAGGCATCTTTATGTGGCTCAGATTCCCATCCTCTAGCTTTTACATTCTTTCTATCCCCAATATCCCCTGAGCCTTGGAGGTGTGTTATAGACGTCTCCAGTATCACTTATTCATGGCAGTCTGATCAGTTAAGTGTTTCTTTATTAACTGCTGCCCCCTGTAATAAAATGAAGACATAAAGCAGCACTAGTCTACCTATGTAAACATGTAAACATCATCATGCCCACTTACCAAAAAGAGCATCAGTACCTTCTTCCTCAGGGTCTTTGACCCCCCCCCCCCCCCCGCGCCCAGACACAGCTCTTGCTTGTGATTACCGCCTGCCTGGAGTTTTACATGGGTGTGAGCCTGTGATTACTGGCTGCCTGGAGTTTACATGGGTGTTGCAGGTTGAACACAGGTCCTTGCACTGAGTGACAAGCACTTTACCAACTGAGCTCTCTACCCAGTTCCCTGTTAGTCTCCTTTGCTTATAAGATACCAACAGATTTTTGTTTGGACCTACCCATGTAGTCTCATCTTAAATTCATTATCTCATTTAATGTCCTACTTCTAAAAGCAATCTCATTCTAAGGTATGTGACTAAGGTCTGTGAGGGATGTGATTTAGGTGTGTTCCATATACCCCAGCACGTGGATTTAGGGTGTGTAAATCTCTCTTGTTCCGTTCATTAGACAATTCTCTATGTGTACCCACCCTAGTACCCTATTCCTTCCCCAATTCTGCATTCTTTTTTTCCATTTTACCTTTTATTTTTACTATCTCTGAACATGTTAATATTCTTGTTATCATTTTGGTTTTTAGCCCTCCTATTAAAGATATGTGCAGTTCATCATAGTTTTTACAACACCATACAATTCTGCTGCATCTGTACAGATATTCCTTCAGTCATTTGATGCTTTCTGATGTTTTCTTCCTAATTACCACTGTCTATTTCAGTTTTAAAAACTCCATTTAGCCTTCTGATACAATATGTTCAGTGTTGACAAATTTTCTCAGGTCTTTTCCTAGAAATGTTTTTTTTTTTTTTTTACCCATCATTTCTATTGGAATCTCTGACAAGCATGTTGCCTTTGGTTGGTAGTTTTTCATTTTGTTTTGTTTTGCATTGTTTTCCCATTTGCAACTGTGAATACCTCATTCCATTCTCTTCTCATTTATATGGCTTAGGTTATGGTGTGAGATTGTTTTTTGTTTTTTATAATTTATTTTTTATTTCTTCAAGTTACATCTCAATCACAATCTCCTCCCTACTCCCCCCTCCAGTCCCACCTTCCCACACTCTTCCCCTTCAACCCCCCATTCTCTTCCCTTTTTTTTAAGTTTAAGGTATATCTTTTTCCCTCCAACAGTTCCCCCTTTCAGTCCAACAAATGGTTCTTTCTCTTATAACAATAAATACAATACAAAACAAAAGAAATAAATAGGCCACAATTATGAGAGTTAAATGGCTTGGCATACATTCCCAATGTCCAGTCCATATGTATTTGGCACCTGACTTTAACATTCTACTATCTAACCATCTCCATGAGTTTAAAGTTCTATTTCTAACTCAGCTTTCATACTAACTTGCATCACAATTTTAAAAACATCTTCTTAGATCCAGAACACCCTCTTGATTCCTAAACAACTCAAAATTTAACTATGAGACTCTAGGTATCTATTCTTTAACCACCTCAGAGACCTGAGAGGGATAAATATATCTGATTATATAGGAAGTGCAGGGCCCGCAGCTTCCAAAACAAAGAAATGACATACCAGTGGCTGCCTGGACAGTTCCCACTTTCTCTCCATACATTACAGATTGTTTTTATATTTCATTTGTTTCTCCTGGGCTGCTACTTGTAAACTCTTCTCTTTGTGTTCAGTTCTGAGTAGTTTGACTATTATACATTTTAGGGCAGACTTACTTGTACTGAATCCAGGCTGCTGAGCAACAACTTGTGTGATCTTAGACCTTCCTGTACTGGGATATTTACATTTTTATGTAGTCTTGGGAAATTTTCCTTTATGATTGTCATACCTTTTTGGTATTTTCCAGAACCTCATCATGTCAGCTATTTGTTCTTTTGATACCATCCCAAGAAGTTGTCTTTATTTCTTTTCAGTATTTTATCTTCATGCTGTGTACTTTCAAACTGTCTTTTAGCCTGCGAATTCTTTCCTTTGTTTGATATGTTCTGGAGTGTATTCCTTCTATCACAGTTTTTTTTTATTCTATTTAGTGTATTTTTAAATTTTAAGTATTTGTTGAATTTCTAAAACTCAATTTCACAGAAATTAGTTTTTGTTCCCTGTGATGTTTAGTTTTCTTAAAACAGTTCATTTAAATTCTCTGACCAGAGGCTGAAGAGATGGCTCAGTGGTTAAGAGCACTTGCTTCTTTTCCCCTGAGTTCAGTTCTCAGCACCCATGTCGAGTGGTTTACAACCACTGTATCTTCAGCTCCAAGGGATCTGGTGTCCTCTTCTGACTTACGTATGCATCCACAGTCATGGAATATCCACGCAGTGACACACACATACACATAAATATAAGTTAAGATAAATATTTAAATTCTTGGTCCAAGGACCTAACTATATAGATTACTACCTGTTAGGTAAAGTCATATTTTCCTAGAAGTCCTTGAGGCATGTTTACCTATGATGGCATCCATCTACCATAAGATTAGTTTCTCGTTCTATTCTTGGCAATATCTTTGGTTGTGCCCACCTATACAGAAATTCTAAGCATGATTATTTTCTCAGAGCCAATGATTGTTGCCTCTATTTCTGCACTAGATGTTCTTTAAGTCTCGGTTGTACACTTTCTGTGGTTCGTGTGTGGTTACTGCTCTAGTCCTAGAAGGCTCCCAAGCCTATTTTTCTCCCACATCTGCCATCTATTCATTGTTCCTGATGTACTAGTGGTACCTAAAAAGACTAGTCTCTCCTCATCAGGATCCTCTGCCGTGAGTGGGCTCAGCCACCATCCTATGACCAAGCATCATGGGATTCTGCCTGGTACTGCACCTCACCACAGGGAGCAGCCCCAGGCTCCTAAATACTGTGTGTACCTCACTGTTCTTCTTTCATATGGAAAAAGATTTTTCATTTCTTGTGTGCTTCATCTTCAGGGATAAGTCAAATGAGAATTACCAAGACCACTAATGTTGTAGTGATTTTTTTTTTTTAATACTTAAAATCTACAGCTCTGTGAAACTAGCACAGCACAGGGACAAAACTTAAATCTCACATCACTGTGACCTACCTGCTGCTGAGGTGTGTATATACTTATGGCTCTAGATTGTCATAGCCAGCTACAGATGATGCTAAATAGAATCCAAGTCTGCCAGGAGCCTTGAGTCTCTGCCCTGCAATGGGGACAACTCAGAGGTTCCATATGTGCTCATGGTCTTGAACAAGGAGTTATGGAGCTCTGCCTAGTACTGGATTTTCTCTTGTCAGGTCCAGTACTGAGCTCAGCATCTGAAATAAGCTGCAACTTAATTCCCTCTCCCATCCCTAGTGAGAGTCATTCCTTGCTAAGATGAATTGCATGGAGTTGATAGAGTAATGGTACAGTCAACTCTTTTTTCCTTCCTTCCTCAATATGTCATTTCTTATTATGATCACACCAGGCATCATGGCTTCTTAGTTTACATGGTGAAAATTTCACTTATAAGCAGCTGTTCAAAATGATGGTTTTTATGAGAAGATAGTTACTGGAGGATTCTTTATGGTCATTTTTTTCAATACCTACCTCGTGGTTCTCAACATTTTGGAAACAATGATCTCTCTTTCATTCTAGCTTACCTAGTTCACTGTACTCCAGCAAACAGCCTTGGAGGGCAGTGATGACTGGACCTGGTCTGTTATGCTTGTTGTCTAACACTAAAGACACATTTTTCTCTAAGGTCAGAGTTCCTCATGTATGATTCCAACTAATTGGTTTTGAAGATTCCCCCGTTCACCTGTGGGGAACTTGTGGGGGTAAAAGGAACTGAGCAAATGTGACATTCCCGTCACTTGCTGCACCTCGAGAAATAAAGTCGTCTCTGTTTTAATCCTATATTGATATCTTAGGCTCTATGATGTAGTAGGCTAGGTAGTTAGCATGCTAGAAGAGTAGAATCTCAGATTCTTTAAAGTTCACAGTCACTTAAATGTTCAAATCCCTAAAGACTAAAGACGAATATCTATGCACTTACTTGCCTTGTGATGACACATACGTAAATAATTTCCTATTTTATAGTTTTTTTATTATTTAAATCCAAATATTTCATCAAATATATGATCTGTGACCATTTTCTCCAAATCTGCAGGATTTTTCTCTCATGGTATCTTTTTTTTTATTGAAAAATTTTATTTTGTGAATTTCACATCATGCAGCCTGTTCCCTCCCATCTCCCACCTCCCTACTCTTGTGACTCCATCTGGGCCAGATCTCCCGTTGGCTAGTGGTGATAAGGACAAAAGAGAGGGGAGGGCATCTCTCCCTAGCCAACACCACCACATAACAGACAGAAGGCAGGGCTGGCTCTCCCATACTCACTCCTTCAGTGCTGGCTCACCCACAACCCCCATATCCAGGGCCAGGCAGAGTTCTTCTAGTTTCTGGTTTGTTTCCTGTCCTGGGGGCCCATCTGGTCCTTGCCTGGGACTGGTCTGGTAGTCATCTCATGCTGCCCGATGGTGCCAAAGTGGTGTTGGTATCCAGCTTGCTTTTTTCCCTCCCAGGAATGTTTGGCTACTATTCATGCAGATGTTTATAGGTCAGAACACTGAATGTAGATATAGCCTCTCCTCTCTGCCACCTACTGATGCACATGTGACAAAGCAGCCACATCTGCAATGCCTCTATGAGCAAGATCTGATGGTATCTTTTAGAGAGCAAAAGTTTTAATTGGGTTAGGCCTGATTCTTCAATTCTTTTTTTTTTTGTTTGAACTTTTGTTATCACATCCACTAAAATTTGCCTAACTTAAGATCATAAAAATTTTCTCCAAAGCATGATAGTTTGGAACTTTATGTTCAAGTCTATGTTTCATTCTGAATTATTCATTGTCCTTGGTATAAGGGTTATATTGTGTATGAACATGGTAGTGCATGCCCATAATCCTAACATTTACAATTCTGTGGAAGGAAGAAAAAATTTAAAAATTTAAAATTTATTTATTTATTGTTTCAGGTTACATCTCCATCATACTGTCCTCTTTCCACCCCTCCCAGTCCTGCCCTCTCACCCTCTAGCCCATAACCCTTCCATCCCACTCTTCTGGAGTGGAGTGTCCCTACATAACAGCCCCCCGCCCCAGTTCAGCAGTCATATGAGGGCCAAGAGGCTTCTCATACACTGGGAGCCTACAAGGCAGCACCACTAGGGAAAAGTGTCTCATTGACAGAGAGAGAGAGAAAAAAAAAGTCTCTGTCCATGTTCCCTTTGATGTGTTGGTTGTAGTATAGATATCATGTACTATATAGCTAAAATCAAACTATAAGTGAATAGATGTCATGTGCATCCTTCTGAGTCTGGGTTAGCTCACTCAGGATGAGCTTCTCTAGTTCCATCCATTTGGCTGCAAATTGCATAATTTCCTTGTTTTTGATAGCTGAGTAGTATTCCATTGTGTAGATATACCACAGTTTTTTAATCCATTCTTCAGTTGAGGGGCATCTGTGTTGTTTCCAGTTTCTAGCTATTACAAATAAGGCTGCTATGAACATAGATGAGGAAACTTCCTTGTGATTCGGTGAGGAGTCATTTGGATGTATACCCAGAAGTGGTTGGGCTGGGTCTTGAGGTAGAGCTAGTCCAAGTTTTCTAAGATATCGCCAGACTGATTTCCATAGTGGTTGTACAAGCTTGCACTCCCACCAGCAATGGAAGAGTGTTCCCCTTTCTCCACAACCTCACCAGCATGTGCTGTCATTTGAGTTTTTGATCTTAGCCATTCTGACAGGTGTCAGATGGAATCTCAGAATTGTCTTGAGTTGCATTTCTCTAATGGTTAAGGATGTTGAGCATTTCTTCAAGTGTCTCTCAGCCATTAGGGATTCCTCCTTTGTGAATTCTCTGTTTAGCTCTGTTCCCCATTTTTTGATTGGATTATTTCATTTCTTGGCATTTAATTTCTTGGGTTCTTTGTAGATTTTGGATATTAGCCCTCTGTCATATGTGGGGTTGGTGAAGATTTTTTCCCAATCTGTAGGCAGCCATTTTGTTCGAATGACAGTGTCGTTTGCCTTACAGAAGCTTTTCAGTTTCATGAGGTCCCATTTATTGATTGTTGGTCTTAGATCCTGAGCTATTGGTGTTCTGTTCAGGAAGTTGTCACCTGTGCCAATGAGTTCAAGGGTTTTTCCCACTTTCTCTTCTAGTAGATTTAATGTGACTGGCCTTATGTTAAGGTCTTTGATCCACTTGGACTTAAGTTTTGTACAAGGTGATAAGTATGGGTCTAATTTCATTCTTTTACATGTGGACATCCAGTTGGACCAGCACCATTTGTTGAAGATGCTGTTCTTTTTCCATGGTGCACTTTTGGCTTCTTTGTCAAAAATTAGGACCATAGGTGTGTGGGTTTGTTTCTGTGTCTTCAATTTGATTCCATTGATCCACTGGTCTGTTTCTATACCAGTACCATGCTGTTTTTATTACTATTGCTCCGTAGTAGAGCTTGAAATCTGGGATGGTGATACCTCCAGATTTTTTTTATTGTACAGAATTGATTTAGCTATTCTGGGTTGTGGGTTTTTTTGTTTGTTTGTTTGTTTGTTTTTGTTTTGTTTTTTTTGTTCCATATGAAATTAAGAATAGCTTTTTCCAGGTCTAAAAAGAATTGTGTTGGTATTTTGATAGGAATTGCATTGAATCTATATATTGCTTTTGGTAGGATGGCTATTTGTATTATGTTGATCCTACCTATCCATGAGCATGGGAGATCTTTCCATCTTCTGATGGCCTCTTCAATTTCTTTAGAAGAAACAAATTTAAGAGTAGCTTGGGCTACATAGTGACAATTTGCCAAAGACAAGGAGGAGGGGGAGGGGTGGGGGAGGGGGAGTAAAACAAGAGAAGGGAAAGAAAGGGGACCTTTGAAGAAGAGAAAGAGATATTAAGTTAAAGGTTGGAAGAGAAGAGAAATGCATTGCTTTACCAATGTCAAATGCATTGGTAAGGCAATGCATTTGACATGAAAACAGAAGTGAGGTTGATTTGAGAGGCATGTGGGAACCAGCAAGAGGAAGGCAAAAAGGATGGAGAGGATAGAAAGGGACAAATATGAATAAAATATGATGACACATGTCTATGAGAATGCCACAGTGAAGCCTTTGTCTGCTAACTTTATAAACTAGTAAAAACAAACAAACAAACAAACAAACATGTTAATCTATTGTTGTATTATCTACTCTCTTCTATCAAACTATATGTGAATATGGTGTCAATCTTGTGCCATATTGATTACTCTGAATTTATACCAATTTTCTAATTTGGAAGAATAACTATTTCAGTTCTATCCTTCTTTGTCTATTCAGGAGCTTGGTCCTCTCCATATGAATTTTATAAACAGCTTTCCAGTTTCATATTGATGTCATAGATTGATTTGGTGAGAACTAACATAACAATATTGAGACTTCTTATTCATGTGAGGTTAATCTCTATTTTCCTCTGCCTTTAACTTATATTAACAATGCTCTGTTATTTTAATATACAATTTAAAATGATATTGTTTTATTTAAAATTTTAATTTCTGAGTTCATAGATAATGTGTAAGGGCAAAATTTGATTTCATTCTCATTTATTTCATAGTCTGTTAACCTGTTAAAGCACTTTTCTTTACTTTGGTATTTTTTTTTGTAGATGCCATAGGATTTTGCAAGTACATAATTGTGTTTAAAATTTGTTTGAAAACAAGAGAACTTCATTTTTTTTCATTTTTAAATTGAGTTGCTTTCATAATTTTCTTGCCTTGTTATACTAGTTAGAACTGTCAGTACTGTGTTGAATAGAACTAGTGAGCATGGTTTTACTTTCTCATTTCTGATCTTACTCAATTTTTCTCAGTTAGGTACCAGATTATCTTTTATCCCTTTTGGTAGATAACTTTTACATACTTAAAACTATTGAAGAATTGCCCCTATGATTAATTTAATGTAATCTTTTAAATTTTGAATTTGAATTTGTATTTTGCCAATACCATTTTTTTCTTTCTATCTCCATTGGAATAATGAAGTATTTTATTTTTCCGTCTGTTATGAAAACTTGTTTTAATTGAGGTATATGCTAAACATTTCAATAATCTTCCTGAACTAGGATAATCTAGAGTTGCTAATAATATAATATCATTTTTATGTATTTTATGGTTTATTTAGTTGATCTAAATTTTGTTTAGAGTATTGAGTAATCATAATTTATTTTTAATTTAAAGGGTTTTTTTGCATGTATGATTGTTTTGCCTGCCTGTATGTTTGTGTATCACATGTTTGCCTGGAACTGGTGGAGGCCAGAAGAGGGTAACAATGGTGAGCTATCTTTTGAGTTCTGGGAATTGAACCCAGGTCCTTTGGAAGAACAGCTACTATTCTTCACTGTTGAGCTTTCTCTCCCATTCTTCTCCCCTGCACCCATTTAAAAATATTGGTTTGTCTTTTCTTGTCATGATGTTGGTTCTAGAATGAGAGAATTTTGGCCTCATAAAATGAGATGGGATGGTAGATAGGGGATTCCTCCCTTAGGGTTGATGCTCAGAGGGGTCCCTAAGGTCCCAAAAAATATATGGCCTATTGACACCACTCTTGGTTTCCTGCCAAGACTTGATGACAAGACCTGTTGCTAAAGGCATTTAACAATTTGGCCAGAGGACATGAGAAGTCACACTAGTATTGACCTGAGTGCTTCATCCCTGCTGGTTAGCTTCCAGTGATGCAAGCTGCTATACAGACTGCTGTGGGATAAAAGCTAAAGAAAGTCTTGCCTTTGTTTGAAATGATAATACAATCATCCTAGCAAAATATGCCCAGTGGTGCAAAAGAGGCATGAATATTATGGTTATAACCAACAGCCTTCTAAACTATCCCTGAGGCTTACACATGAGGAAACTCATGCCTGCTACTTTATACTTGGTCAAGAAAACCTGGACTTAGGAGATCACTACTGATCAGAGGAGATAAGTAAGGCCTACTACTATTATTTTGCTAAATGCCTTCTAAATAATTATCTTTATACCTATAAATTAGTTCATCTCTCAGTCCTCACCAAAGAAGTTATTATTTTTTTTGCATTAACCCTGTCTGTGGATGGAGGTTAATACAGAGAGTTACAACTGGCCATTGTGCAGTTTGAATAACTGTGGTGTGCTCAGAACTAAATGAGATGTCTGTATCATGCCTCCTCCTACATAAGTCTCAGAGAATGTTACAGAATACAGTGGGATGTGCTAGAAAGACTTTATAAGCCAAAGAACAGATACAAATAGTGTATACTGGACATCACACGGCCGTTAGACTTAGGAACTCACACCAGCTATAGTTGTCTGCATACCACCTACTACACAAGATCAGGCAAGTCATCATTCTAATACAGATAGGGAAGGGGCTTATGAGGTTTCACCAATAGCAGAGGAACTATTGGCAGTTGATGAATGTTGTATGAAAGAAAATCAGTTTTTATCACCAGTGTGACTATGATATATTGCCCATACTCCAGTGGATGTCCCTACACCCATTTACTATGGGCAGTACTTGTTAGACTCAGTGGGTTGAAAAAGAGGGATGAGGAAGAGGATGGAGAGGAGATTCTGGAAGAATTAAGGGGCAACAGGGATATATATCTTAATACATTGCATTTATACATGAAATTACCAATTAACAAAAACAAAGATCTGGGAAATATTTAGTATTCTATAAGAGTTTCTGTACAATTAAATTATTTTAAACTCCTTGTGGAATTCATTAGTAAAGTTCTCTGAACCTGAGTTTTCTTTGTAGTAAGGATGAAAGAAAAAATTCTTTATTAATCCAAAATCAACTTTAGGTTTATAGAAGAATTGACAAACTACAGAGATTTCCCTTATCTTTGGTGTCCCCACCTTCATAGTACCTCCTCATCACCAGCATCTCACCACTGTACATTTCTTACAATTTATTACCTAATTAAGTCAATATATTGTCAATCTAAATTCAATGTGTCAATTCTCTCTGCCATCTATCATCTATCATCTATCTATCATCTACTTATCTATCATCTATCAATCTATGTAATATATCTTTCTATCTATCATCTATGTCTACCATCAATCTACCTATCATCTCTCTATATATCTATCATCTATCTATCTTCTCTTTCATCAGTGTGTCTATACATTAATAGAACTCATGGTCTTATAAAAGAACCTCCAAAGACCTATCTTCCTTGCTGACCACATGAGGGAACAGAAGATAAATGTCATCTATAAACCAGAATAATCTCTAATCAAATTTTAAATCTGCTGCCACCTTGCTTTGTACTTCCCAGCCACCAGGACTTATAAAATAACTCTGTAACTTTGGCTCTGTATGGTACACAATAACTTATCATAGCCATTCAAATAGACTATCACAAGAATGCACCCACAATTTTAGTGCCTCACAGACCATATTTACGGTTCTAAATATCCTTTATGTGACACCTATCTGCCTCTCTTTCAACCCTTAACACACTACTAATTGTATTCTCTCTGTAATCATGTGTTTATCAGAATGTAATATATTTGAAATCATGCAGCATCCTCAGATTGGATTTTCTTTCACTTAACACAGTGAACTTGAGTTCCTCCTTGTCTTCTCATGGTTTGTTGGTTCATTTCTTTTCATCACTGCATAGCATTCTATGGACTAGTATAAGTTTTTAAAACAATATGTTTACCTACATAAGGACACTGTAGCTGCTTCCACATTTTGGAAAAAAACTGGTAAATCTGTTATAAACATGATGCCTAAGTATTAGAATGTGCATCAGTGTTTTGATATCTTACTCCTAGATTATAAGATAAGAGTATGTTGTTTTTATGACAAATTGCAATCTGCCTTCCAATAGGGCTCCACCATTGTGCACTGTCACAAGTGACTCAGAGCTCCTGAAGCACTTCTCATTAACATCTGATGCCAGTGTCCCAGATGTGAGCCACTGTAAGAGGGTGTAGGGCTATTTCATTGATTTAACTCTCACTTCCCTACTGACATATGAATGCGGCATCTTCTCAGATACCCATCTGCAATGTATGCATCTTCTTAGACAAAGTGTCTGGTTGGCTGCATTTAATAGTTCTTTGTATATTTGGATGGTAATATTTTGCTTCATACATCTTTTAAAAATGTATTCTCTAAATATTTTGTCTTTTTGTTCTCTTGACTTTTTTATATAGCATACTACTTTTTAAAAATAAAGTCCAGTTTTTTAATTGTTTTTTTTTTGGGGGGGGGCACATTTTCTAAAAAGGTCATGCTAACCACAGGGTCATTTAGGTTTTTCTCTGTGCTATCTTTTAAAGTGGCTTATAACTTTATACTTCATGTTCAAGTCTATGACCCACTTGGATTTTAGTTTTTGAAAGGTGTAAAGTCTGTGTGTAGCTCTTCTAATTTATGGAGTTATTCTTGCTTGTAGACATTCAGTTTCTCCAGCATCATTTGTTAAAAAAAAATTGACCTTTTCCCTAGGGTACTGCTTTTATACCCTTGTCATATAAACCCAATTCTATTTATAAGAATCTATTTCTGTATTTTATTTCTCTAATTAATTTGTATCTTCTTTCACCAACAACACATTGTTTTTTGTTTGTTTATTCAGGGTTTCTCTGTGTATCCTTCTCTGTCCTGGACTCACTTTGTACAGCAGGTTGGCCTTGAACTCACAGAGATCCACCTGCCTCTGCTTCCCAAGTGCTGGAATTAAAGGTGTGCACCACCAGACCCGGCCTAACACATTGTTTTTGTTGTAGCTATATGATAAATGATTTTTGAAGTCAGTTAGTAGTCAGAATTATTACATAATTCTGATTAATGATGGGTACATTAAATTAATATATTAAATGATGATATATTGTTATGAAATAGATCTTATTCTAATGATATTCTTTATTATATATTGTGCTGACATTAACATAGCCAGTCCATTTCAATTTTATTTTGATTGGATTAGCTGGAATATTATTTGCATCTTTCCACTCAATTTTCATTTTTAAAGATTTATATTTGTTGCACATATGAGTGTGTATCTGTGTGCATGAATGCCATGTGTGATGTCTATGGGGGTCAGCAGGGTGTGTCAGAATGCCCAGAAGAGGAATTAAAGTCTGTTGTAAGCTACTAGACATGGGGTGGGAACCCAGCTCTGGTGTGCACTATTAGCCATTGAGTCATAATCCCTCTAGTCCCATAACTTTCCACTTTTAACCTATTTGTGTCTTCATATTTAAGTTGGGTTTCTAATAGGCAGTATATGCTTGAGTCTTTTTCTTTTTTAAAATTAAAAAAATATATCAAATGATGTGTAATGTCATTACTGATTTATTTAAGTCTGAAGTTATTAACTATTTTCTCACTATTTCATGTATTTTTTCTGATTTTCTTCCTTTTTTATTTTTACTTTAAGTAAGTATACTTATACTCATTTTATTTCCCTTTTGTCTTCTCAAGTACATATCTGTTGGGTTTTTTTTTCTTCTTTAATTTTTTATTGGTTCTTTGTGAATTTCACATCATTCATCCCAATCCCCCTCATCTCCTCCTCTACCCATACCTGTCCACCACTCTTACAACCTCCTCCCAACAGAAAAAAAAAAACTCATTCTGGAAGCTGTAGTGTGTCACAGTATGTCTCACAGTATACTATTTTGTAGACACTTCTTGCAAATGTTTATTGAAATGACTTGGTCTGGTATGAGGTCTCTGGCTCCTGCAACTCTGTCAGTACTGGAACCTGTGTCATGCAGATCCTGTAATTTTGGATTTGTAGGACTGGTCCCTTCATGCATTCCAACAGTTCATCTATGGAGTAGATGTTGGGGTGGGCCAATTCAAAGCCCTGTTTCTGGGCCTGAGAGGTATCTGAGCTGGTCAGCCAGCTAGCTCTTCTGCTCTCATGCCCAAAAGGCCAGTTTACCAGCAACCTCTGCTACCAGGGCCAACTCTACCCTGCTTCCCAGGCGAGATGCAGGGCCTGCTCTCCTGAGTACTCCAGCTGGTGAGGGGCAAGGCCAGCTTTCCTGCTTTTGTGACTCCAGGGCCACGAATACCTCCCTCCTCTCATAGGTCATGAGAGGCAAGGAAGGAGGAGGATCTGCTACCTCATTCACACCATCCCACCAAAACAAGTGGTAGGGCCAGGTCTCCAATGCTCATATCCTTGGAGGCCATCTCACCAGCAACTCCTGCATTGTGTAGGCCCACTCTCCTGCATACTGCAGCTGTCTGTGGGCACTGTCAGCTCTTCTGCTCTCATGCCTCCGGGGCCAAGTTTCCTACGATGCCCAGGTGAGGGGTGGGGCCAGTTCTGCACAGCCCATGGACTGTTCTCCATCAACATGTTCTCCAGGCAGCAACACAGACCGGAACATCTCCTTGGCCTCTGGTGGTAACAAACCCCTGCTGCTGGAGGGTCACAGACCCAGACATGGTCCCTGGTAGCAGCACAGGCCAGTACCCCACCATAGCTCAGGGTGGCATCACCAGCTACTCACATCAGACTGTTCCTCACTACACTCAAGTCTCCAGCTCTACCTCTCTTCATTGTGCCCACATCTTTCTGTTTCTTACTCTTCCATTTCATCACTACTTACTTGCTCCTCCTAGTGGTGCCTGGGGTCTCTGAATGTCTGGAGTCATCTCAGGAGTGGTCTATGAAATGCATTATGGCTAAGGTCAGAGGTCATCTCAAGCATGGTCTGCCCCCACCCCAGGCCTACATAACACTCAACTGGTGGTCATCTCAGGCCAGTTCCCTGTCAAGGCCCCCTGGCACCAATTTGGTGGTCATGGAGGGCTTAGTTCTCACCCAGCCCACTGGAGTGACTCAATGTGTGGACCATCCATCTGTCTTACTCTGATTCCCTCCCAGGGGTCCTCCATCCCAGGTAGGGTTCTTGTATTCTCCAGCCTACTCATGCTGGACTCATGGCTGTCACAGGCTAGCTCCCTGTCTGAAACCTCTGGCACCAGACTGATGGTTGTTTCAGGTTTACTTTTTTTGCAGGGAATGCTAGGCACCTAATCATTCAGATGTTCATAGAATACTGAGCTTAGACATAACCCCTCTCCTCTCTGCTACCTACTGATGCACATGTGATTCTGCAAAGCTTCCAGGGACAGGCTTTTACATTTCTTTAATGCTTGGTTTATTGTCTATATACTGTACAGCTTTGTCATCCTCTACCTTTGAGTGATGTTTTATGACTCTACATAAATAATGTTTGGAACTCACAATAGAACACTACTCTTGTTCTGTATATTGCATAAATCACACCATAGATCATTGTAATTAAAACAGAAATTATTTAAATTGTTAAACCATAAGTAACACTATTTTTACATTTATCTGTGGAGTTTCTTTCTTTCTTTTTCCATTTTTTTTCCAGATTTCTTTCCACCATAATTTCTAGTGGCCAGAAAGATTGTAAGAGCCAGAAGTCTGCTATGAAATAAAGTCTTTTATATATGACAGGGAGTCTGCACCTATGAAATCTGAACAATATGGTCACCTAAACAAGACCTACACAATCACACCAGTTGACATCCATTCCTTTATTCTTGAAGAATTTCTTTCAATATCTCTTTTGCCTCAGGTCACTTTTTGATGAGTTTTTATGGTTTTCATGTGTCTTAAAAACTCTATGTTTCACCTACAATTTGAAAGATTGTTCCAGAATTAGAGATGACAGTTTGCTGTTTCTGCCCTTCAGTACTTTGAAGGTCCTTCCACTGTCTTCTCGTTTGCTTTGCTTAGGATGAAAATATTCTTCATTCTTATTTCTCTCCCTCTGCACACATTATGCACCCAGTGAACTGTTTTTAATTTTTTTCTGTTTATGACAAGGCCTAAGCAAATATTATACCAACAGATATGCTAACATGGAAGGGGAAAATATCATGAATCTTCAACCCTTGATAAAAGACTACATAGGCAACTAAGGAATTCTGAAAGCAGGAGAAAAATAGTCTTCCCCAGGGAATAACAATCCCTCTCAATTGGTTATCCAATATCAAGTAGTCAGCCCTGAGATCATATACAAGTAAGTAGTATCATTATACGAACTGAACAGGTTATACACACACACACACACACACACACACACACACACACACACACACACGATTAAAGAAAAAGGGACCAATGTCTATGAATTTGAGAAAAAGAGGAAGGGAAGGCAGTCAATAAAGTGTCACAATTCTAGAGGCAATGGGACCTGAAAGAATGGGCCCAATAATGAGGCAAACTAATGCCTCATGAAATAGCTAACATTATTGAGAGTATCACACAATTTATACTCTGAGGGTTAAAAAAAAATCACATGAGTAAAGCTATCAGGAGTTCAAACTATATACAGTCCCAAGGATAAGCCACATGTGACAAAAAACATAGTTTTCCATATGGGAATATAAAAGATACTTTAAATATTTAATTGAATAACAATAGAAAGCTATAGTGGATAATCCAAAGTAAACACACTCCTATCTGCTACACCTAGGAAGAGGAACAAAAACACTTTCCAAGAACAATTCTGTGTTTTGAAGACGCTGTGGTCACAAGACTCTTGTCTTGTTTTCTTCAAGTTTTCTCACAAACAATCAGAATTCTCATAACTCCTCACAGGAGTCCATTCCTGGATGATGTTCTGACACATAAGAGAATTGGAGGGTGGAAAGGAAAGGAGAAAATGATATAATTATATTTTAATTAAAACAATTAAATTCTGTTTGTGCACAGCGGTACAGCTGGGTTAAGCCTGCCAACTTTTCTGAATTATTCAGAAACACATAGCTTTCTCTTTTTCATATTTTTATTTCTTTTTCCTTCTTTGGAATCTTGCTTGCTTTCCTTGACACTCTTCCTATGAAGTTGTCCCCTGATCCTTTCTTTCCTGTGGTGGCTACATGTACCATGGTATGATTTTCTTCTCCATTGCCTTACAACAGGTGCTGAGATTTGCAATTTGCCTACACTCAATTTTTTTTTCTCTTAAACTCAAATAAAATTTTCCCTAGTTTCAATTTTTTCTCATTTTATGATACTTTAAATAAATTTTGATACATTTCAACCATCCCTTTAAGGGTTTCTTTCTGTTCTCAGTCCATTTTTCTCCAGCGAGTCAAACTGTGTACATCAATCAGCAGGAAGTCACTCCCCAGATTACTGATGCTGCTTTTTGATTTTCCAAGTTTTTCTGTGATTTTTGTTTTCATTTGATATTGTGTCTATCACTATACATCTATGTTCACCATGCTTTCTTTAGTTTCACATCTACTATTCATACTATCTATTATAATTTCTATTCCAAATATTGTATGGGACATCTTTACAGTTTCAGTATTTCCTTTTTGACTTCCATGTTTTTGCTTACCCTGTCTGTGGTTTCCTCTAACTCTAATAGCATGTAGAACACACTCTTAGCAAATTTCTTTCTATCCTTGTGTACTAATTTTATCATGTCTGTGTTAGGTTTGAGTAACTCATGCTTCCTTTATGCATGAATAGTTTCTTGCAATACAGGTCTTAATTAGGAAAGGAGGAAATGCCACACATCTCTCTCAAGTGGTCTCCCTGTGTGTCTCTATTCTGTTGTACTTTGTTTTATGATTCTTGGTCCCTGAGTATCCTACAACCTCATCTCTATCATTTAAACTCTTGGGAAGTGATATCATTCATTTGGATTCCATTCCATGAACTGTGGCCCAAAAGCTTTCTCCAGACAGAAAGGAAGAGATCAGAAAATTCCTGACCAAACCACACAGACACCTCCTCAACTATGTTCATAGCAGCTTTCTTTGTAATAGCTAGAAACCAGAAACAACCCAGATGTCCCTCAACTGAGGAATGGATAAAAAACAAACAAACAAACAAAACAAAACAAAAAAACGTGGTACGTTTACACAATGGAATACTATTCAGAGGCAAGGAAATCATGCAATTTTCTGCCAGGTCGATGAAACGAGAAAAGCTCATCCTGAGTGAGCTAACCCAGACCAGAAAGATGCATATGGCATCTATCCACTTATAACTGGATTTTAGCCATATAGTACAGGAGAACTATCCTACAACCAACAGGCTGAAAGAAACAGGAACATAGACTTTGTTACTTCTTAGTGGGACACTTTGCCCTAGTGGAACTGCCATGTAGGCCCCCAGTGCAAGAGGAAGCTCTTAGCTCTGATATGGCTGCTGAACTGAAGGGGGCTGACGTGTAGGGCACCGCACACTGGAGGAGTTGGAGAGGTGGGAGAAGTGGGAGAGAGTGGGAGAGTGGAAGGGTGATCCTGAGAGGGGTTGAGGGAGGGGATTGTAATGGAGATGTAAATTAAAGTAATAAATGCATAAAAAAAGAAAATTGAATCCACCCATTTCATGTTTCTTAGTGACCATTCTCCTTCACTAACTGATGTGCAACTTCTAGCAAACAATTACATTTTCTTTCCATTTGGAGTTTTAGTATTTTGTACCAGAAAGTCAGTATGGCCCATGGTTTTTTTTTGTTTTTTTTTTTTCACCATTTAGTTGCTGTTAATTGCAATACTCATCGTTTTCTAGCTAAGCTTATTTTATCAGATAGCAACATTATATGTATTTTACTTTGGGAGAGATACTGCTGAGTAGACAATGAAAGGAAGAGTGTATGGACTCACTCCATGAACTGCATAGAATTTATCTTCCAATGCATCTTTGGGTGGATGGTGACCCACAAAACGGTACAAGGGCATAAGCGAAACTATCTAACACAGAGAAATGCATCCTACATGGGATTCAGTGTTGTATTTCCTCCTGAAAACCTATAACGCATCTATAAAATGCCAAGTTTAATATCCACCTCCTGATTCATAATGTCTTCAATAAGCTATGTGTGGTGAATACTTATGATAATTTTAAGGTGCCTTTGCATTCATTTTTTTAATTAAACTTTTTTACTTTTGAGATTATGATATAACCACATCTTTTCCTTCCTGTCTATTCCTTCCTTGAAACCCTCCCATATGTCCCTCCTTACCCACTCTCCTTTAAATGCCTGGCCTCTTCTTTCATCAGTTGTCACTTCATGCATATATACATATATGTATATATATAATTGTAAAATATATGTGTATATAATTGCTAAATATAACCTGTTCAGTCTGTGTAATGTTACTTGCATGTATATTTTCAGGCTTGCCCATTTGACACTGGGCAGCCTATTGGTGTGCTCTTCCCTGAAGAAGACTACCTCTTTTGCTAGAAGCTTTCCTCAGTTGCCTATAGTTCTTTGTGTAGGGTTGAAGCACATGGGCTTTTCTTGTTCACTTTGGTGTGTTTAGTGGTATCATCCTTGTTCAGTCAGTTATGATGGTGAGGCTTCACGGTTATGGTTTCTGACATTACTAAAAGACATTGTCTCACAGAAAACCCCTATTCTAATCCATTTTTAATACAGATTTGACATTCTCATAATCAAAGCAGAGCTCAGTTGTACTTAGAGACAAGGAGATGCCCTAGTTGGCCTCTGATAGCAACTGGGAACAGTAGTTATCAACTAGTTGATAGACAACTCAAGCTCTATTTCTAAATAAGCACTCTAGCTTGCTATCCTCCAGTGGATTAGAATACCTGTATTAGTTATTTTTAAATTGTTGTGTCAAAATGCCATAAGCAAGGCAATTTATAGAAGAAAGAGTTTATTTGGCTTACAGTTCCAGATGGGTAAGAATCTATCATGGTGAGGAGGTGACAGATTAGGTGTCTGGAGCATGAGGCTGAGAGCCCACATTTTTTGTCTCAAACATGAAGCCATGAACTGGAAGTGGGGCAAGGATTTAACAATTAGAACAGGGACTGTCTCTGACTTGGACAAGGCTGCCCCCCTCTAGATCCTATTTTCCTAGCAGAACTGCCTTGTCTTGCCTCAGTAGAAGGGGAGGCAATTAGTCCTGATGCAATTTGATATCCCATAGTGGGTTGGTACCAGATTGGGGGTGGGGGGAGTATGGGGGAAGTGAATGGAAGGGTAGGAGTGGGAAGAGGGAGAGGAATAGCAATTGGAATGTAAAATAAACAAATTAATAAAAAAGATTTTAAAAACTCTTAAAAATTAAAAACAACAACAATAGCAAAACAGACAAGAACCCAACAACCTGAATCAGGTTTGATTCAAAACAGGATAGAACAGTGGTAAGGTTTCCCTAACATGCATCTCTGTTCAATGACAAGAACTGCAAAAACCTTAAACACACACACACACACACACACACACACACACACACACACACACACA